>RJWM01000245.1:210256-252115 GCA_004363535.1 Dasyprocta punctata
AAAAAAAAAAAAAAAAAAAAAAAAAAAAAAAAAAAAAAAAAAAAAAAAAAAAAAAAAACAGGCCTGAGGCCACCGAAACAGAATAACAGATGCAGATGCATTTCCAAACACACTCAGTCACCTTATCTTTCACAAAGGAGTCAAACACATTCACTGAAAGAAAGTCTCTTCAATAAATGGTCCTGTAAATACTGGCTTTCCACATACTAGAGACTAAAACTAGACCCATGTCTATACCATGCACTAAATTGAAATCAAAATGAATCAAAGATCTAAGTATTAAAGCTGTAGTATCATATTTACTGGAAGAGCAAATAGGCAGAAATCTCAAAGACATAGGTGTAGGCAGAGACTTCATGAACACAAACCTAACTTTGGGAGAAATAGTACAAAGAATCAGTAACTGGGATGTTACCTTATAACAGCTTTTGCACAGCAAATGAAATCACTAACAAAGTGAAAAGAGAACCCACAGAATGGGAAAAAATTATAGCCAGTTGTCCTACAGACAAAGAACTAATACCTGCAACACATAAAGATTTGAAAAAATCAGGTCCCCCAAATTCAAGGTCCCAATCCCAAAATGTGCAGCTGAATTGAATATGCACTTCTCAGATGAAAAAATACAATGCCAAATAATTACATGAAAAAATGTTCAACATCATTGGTCATTTGAGAGATACTAATTAAAACAATACTGAGATTCCATCTCACCCCTGAAAGAATGACTGTCATCAAAAAAATCAATCAACAACAAATGCTGGCAGGGCCGTAGGGAAAAAGGCATGCTTTTTCATTGCTGTTGGGAGTGTAGACTGGTGCAACCACTGTGGAAATCATTGTGGAGATTATTTAAAATTACAGGATTGGAGGTTCCATTCGACCCAGTTAGTCATCCGGGTATCTTCCTAGAAAATTTAAAAACACCATACCACAGTGATGTATGTGCACCCATGTTTATAGCATCACAATTTGTAACAGCTAAATCTTGGTAACAACCAAAATGTCCATCTACTATATATATATGAAGAAAACCACATGTTTTTTATCCATATATATATATATAAAGAAAACCACATCTTTTTTATACACACACACACACACACACACACACACATATATTATATGTATGTATTACTCAGCCATAGAAAAGGATAAACTGGAGACTTTTACAGAAAAATGGATGCAACTCGAGGCCATACTCTTAAGTGAATAAATCAGACCCATATGTCTAAAGATCATATTGTCTCAATAGTGTGAGAAACTAAAGGAGTAAGTAAGATCTAAAACGTACAATACACGTTGTGAACAGGGAATAAACTGTTAAAAAGAAAAGACAAAGTGTGGTGGGAGAAGGGTGAAAAGAAGGAAGGAAAAATAAATATATACATATATACATAATATAAGATATTTATACAGCTAGTTTCTCTTAGTTCGTTGAAAACAATGTTTTGTGCTATGTTGTTTGAACAAGATATCATGCTTACATTTTGTACTCTTTATAACTATTACAATGATAACAATACACAACGTATTAATTATTATAACTGTTCTACTAACCTCTTTTGAAACTTGGTTTCATTGCTATGTATCCTTTTTCTCTTTTTTTGTCTTCAAAAATAAAAAAAGAATTAATAATCTCAAGAAATGGTGCAATCATTCATAAACCAACCTGTTGAGAAATGAGCCAAAATTTAATATTTCTTATCTATTAATTTTAAGAGACAAATTGATTACTTCATTTTATAAATCTTTTAACTTGTTTTCAATGTCTTATTCCTTACTAGGCAATTGTGAGGCGTTCTGAAGGGCTCCTTTATAGTATCATCAAAAATGGTGCAGCATCTCCCTACAGGATGAATGAAGTAACATGTCTTCGCTGGTTCATTTCCAGTCCTTCCCTGTGCTTCATGAGGTCACACTCCCATAAATTACCAAAGACTGTCTTAGGCTCTGTTTTTTTATAACCGAATTTCAAAAAAAAAAAAAAAAAAAGAAGGTAGAGAGAAAAGAAGGAAAAACATGTGAGCATTGTTATTCAATAATGTTAAAACTCAAGTTTGTGAGTATGTTTTTTGATAGAGAAGCAATATTAAATACAGGAAATTGGCATAGATGAAAGTCTTTATAAAAAGAGAAATAATGAGACAAACAATACCTAAGGGTTTGCCTTTAATTGAATAAATGTATAAAGTTAAGATAGAAGGATGAGTTGTCTATAGATTCTCCTAGAATGAATCCAAATTAGTAGAAAATTTTAGCAAAGCTCACCCTACCTGTATCAGTCACTTTTGTATCACTATGACAAAATATTAGCATCAGTAATTTGAAGCTGGAGATGTTCAATTTGACTCATGGTTTCAGAAGCTTTATTGCGTAATCAACTGACTCTAAGGTAGAAATGGCATGGCAGAAAGGCATGGTGAAGGAAAGGTGCTGGATACCTTACAGGTAAGAAGCAGAAAGAGAAGCAGGAAGCAAGAACAGGAATGCACTCTTTCAGTTCAAGTCCTGGGCCATTTGCCTGCTCCAATCAGACTGTACCTCCTAAAACCACGATCAGCTTTGAATTCGTTAATGGGTAAATTCACTGATGTGTATAGCACTCCCATGATTTAGCCAGCTTCCAAAGCCCCACATCTTATCCTATAAGAATTTTCATGGACATTTAAATCTAAATCATAGTTAAGAACTCAGAATTTTTTTAAATGACTAAGCATTCTTTATCATATTTAAGATGTGAAATCATTTTCGCTATGATGATAAATAGAAAAGCCACATGGATTTGACTTAGTGAATAATGTAAACAGAGTCTTAACTTGGGGAAAAATCCATAGAGAACCTATTAATTCAGTAGACGATCTATTTCAATGGGAAAAGCAAAGAAGCCACTTGTTATAGTCTAAAGAATTTTTTGTTCAAATATGATCCTGAGTCAGTAACGTAATAAAATATTTTCATGTGTGTATATATAAATTTAATCAATGGTTTAACTTTAAACATACAGTTTTGTATTTTTTATGTTTCACTACAGAACTATAATGTAAAGGTATATTTAAACAAATATGAAGCAAACCTGAAAAGTATATCTTCTCTCTGCTGACTTTTGTTCTCAGAAAAATCTGTGTAGTAAATTCAAGTAAATATCTACTATCCTTATTCTGATGCTGACAAATAATATCAAAATATCTTTTATTTAAATAAAAATAGTGTAGAAATAAAGTAAATTGTCAATTAGAATAATGAAAATTATGATATTTAATAAAACACATAATACTTCTTTTGAGAAGTATGCTTTAAGGTTAGGCTACCTGCATTTAAACGCTTTTCCACTCCTTCCTGATTTTGTAATCATAGGCAACCTATTAATCATGCTCATAAAGTTCTTTTTTAGTTTGAAAATGTAATAATTCTCAACATTATTCCTAGGACCAAAATAGACAATTGAAAGATCTATTCAATGCAAGCACTTAAACTTGGAATAAAACCTCAGTTTATTAAATGTTTATTATTTGTAAAATTCTCCCCACATATTGTAACATTATCTGTTGCTAACCATTCCTTAAAATCCTGACTTATTAGACCTTAGGAACTTTAGAAACCTTGCTAATGAACACAACTTGTCAAAAAAGAACCTTAAAAATCCAAAATATAACTTTTATTTTTTATCGTGTACTCATAGTGTAGATGCCAGTGATATTCTCTCCTTGTCTTGGGATGGGGTGTCATTTCCTAGTTTTAGTAATGTACTGGAAATGTAGAAAGTTTCATGAGCAAGGACATAGAACACACACAACTATGTCTCTGAATTAATTTGTTCATGTGGCATTCAGCATTCATTCCCTCCAAAAAGAGATTTTGAAAAATAGTGGCATTTCTTGATTTTTTCTTTGACAAACATTCGTGAAAGATTCAAAATTTACCCAGGAAAATTGTGACAAATTAAGAAGAAACATATTGTTGGAGGATACCAGACAATAGACAGTTGAAGTTAGAAAAGTGCATAGAAAATGTTTGATGTCTAATGTTGCATGCTGCCTGACCCAGTTAGGACTGAATCTTTCTTTTCCTGTTTTCTTACCTTCCTCCACCAATGCATGTCTGTCCCAGTACATATTCCCCTTTCCCTTTATTATCCATAATCCAAGAGACCACTGATGTAACATAAACCCTTTTTGTGCATCTTTCCCTTTTCAATTTCACCAGACCCCTATAAGGTGGCATAGCTCTCCTTGTTTTCAATTTGAGTTATTAAGGTTAGAAAAGAAAGTAAGTTACACACAATTAAGAGACCTAGTAGTCACAATTTAAAAGCATAAATTCTCCCCTAAATTTGTGGAGGTTTTTTTTTTAACATACTAAATAATATTCTCATCTACTGTTTTAATGTTTCCAACATTATTTTTAAATAATAGTGGGTCAGAGACATTTTTAGAGACTCGTAACTGAAGCTATAGGAAATGGCACTAAAGATAATGACCAATGTGGCTAAATTTGCTTTCTAACAGTGAGTCTGTCCAATTACTCTTTGGCATATGAATTAGAGACCAGGAATCCACCTAATGAGAAGTCAAGCTTCAGGCAAGAGACTGTAAATGTTATCCCAAATGGGCCATCCCCTCACTTCAATTAGAAACTTCCATTAGAAACAGTGGATTAGATACTCACAGGATGTTTGAAAACAAGAATTAAAAGTAAAGGTAAAGTGAAAGGATGCTATTGTCTTTTCATTATCTAGTACAGTGCATACCTATTTTCAAACTATTATTTATTGCTGTGTAGACTGTTCTCTGTCTCTAGTCTTTGAATAAACATCATATCTATAAAGGTTAAGAGATAATAAATGTCCATATAAATGTACAAAATTCAATTTTACTGTTACATATTTGAAGCTTTAACAAATTACATAAAAATTCACTTAAAGTTATTTCTAAGGTATAGATATTCATTGATACTAAATTTACATTGAAAATTCAAGTCATCTACCTGTTGGATATAGAGAAATGTAATGAATTTAGGTATCTCTGCCCATACCTCTTTCAATGCCCTGAAACGATTTTAATTTTAATATTTCTCTCGTCTTTTACCTTTTCTTAAATCATATTTTTCTCTTTTTGTATAATAATGTTCAAAATTAAAATCTGAAAGCCATGTGATCCAAAACACTGACCTAACGAAATAAAAACTTTAACCTCAGTTGCACAGCACTTTTATTCTCTTATTGACAAAGTAGTTTTTTTACTGCTAGCAATACTCATTTATAAAGTAGATTATTCAAATGTAGAAGCAGAAAACTTACATTCGTAAGTAACCTCACCATAACTCTTAGGTAAGCTAACAGCAGTTTTTTAATTGGCAAAGTGACAGAATCTTAAACATATTTAAATGATTTGCAAAGATTCTCTTAGCTTAAAAGATGAGAATATGCAAAAATATGAACAGGCAGTTTTTCAATGAATAATAAATAGATGTATGTTTGCAAATAAACAGGATCAACATACTTGAGCTTGAAATGCATAGTTTTGTATGCAGAATGGATTTCACAGAAGAAACTAAGATAACAATCCAATTAAGCTGTTACTATATGTAAATGAGAAACTGTAATTTAAGTAACCACTTTAAGGAAAAAATCCAAGAGCAAAATTGTGTGCTTCTTGCTTCACATTTAAACCAGTCAAATTGTAAGCTGTCAAAGGAAGTGGTAAGCTTTGGGTGATCAGAAGCTAGGTGAAATTGGTTAGTAAAATATAGTTGATGATGGATGGTTTGTGTGTGCTAGCAGAAAGCCATACCACAACTTCACAATTAAAAATTCATTAGAACTTTTGAGGCCAGGGTAGCATTTAGTAAATAGAAGCAGCATGTGAGAAATTTGAATGAGTACAAGAACTTAATGGAATAATCAGTGCTCAAACTAGTAGACCTCAAAATAGCAATTCATAAATATTCATGCACTGGTAGTTTTACCACTAACTAAATACTAACAGAACTATGCATCTTGCTCCAAAAATTATTAGAGTTATCCTATTTACTTTATTTATGGTCTATAGTATTTGTAAAAATTTGATGCTCTACCAAAGTGGAAGAGAATGTTCAAGTTCAAATGCTACCTCCTGGAGGGGAAAGTTTTCAGTGCCCATTAAACAGGCATTATCTCTTCTAAACTCTCAAAACACCTCCACCTGTGATTTATGAAACAAACACAATGCCCCTTTCAAAGATTGTAAAACTAATAAAAATGATATTGCAAATCAGAAAACTAAATATTTTTTAGCATATAACATAGAATTCTAAAATGCTGAGTAAACAGAATGCACAAGTGATTAACCTCAGTGAAGAGTTTGGCACAATCAAAACTCACTGTTTCTCCTGAAGATGCAAAACTGAAGGAATGCACACAAACAGAAACTTCACCTAAAATTTCTTGGTTTGCACAGAATATTAAAATTTTTTCCCATTTTGTTCAGAATGTTCAAAAACACTTCAATCTGTTGCCTATATTTATTTATTTCTCAAAAAACTTGATATTCACTGTGAATTCTTGTTCAGTCTTGAAAAATCAGAATACATTCCATAAGACAACAAAGAGCTTTCCTTGTGTTTAGGTTATACCTTTGAGAGACAATAAGTTTTTGTCTGTTGGTCCAATAGCTCACTTCTCAAACTTATCCTATTTGGTTCTAAATCTGTGCTACTCTTTTTTATCCCCCTTTTTTCAGAAGAAATATAGCTATTCAAAAATTTAACTTACATATTTTATGACACTGGTTCTTATTTGAAAGTCCCTCAGGTAATTTTCAGAAGCTGACCAATTAGGTTGTTTTAAAATTATTTGGGGTTGAGGATATGGTCCAGTGGTAGAACACGTGTGGCATGTATAATGCCCTCAGTTCAGTCCTCAGCAACCCCCCCAAAAAAACAAATAGACTATTCAGATTCTGATGTTGAATGTACTTGCCAAAGGACAGAAGAAATAGCTACAAGTGAGAAAAGAATGAAATGAGCTGGTAGATTAGCTTGCATTCAATGAACCAAATACTTAGAATTTTAACTTTTCAGGTTATTTTATTGAACCACTAGTGAGAACTAAACTTTGAATTTCATATCTTTGTCTCAGAAGACAGATTTTTCTGCATCTATGCAACAAAAATCCTAAGAAATCATAGGTTTCTAATTTTAATATTGACATTAGTCCCAGGAAACATTTATGTATTACTCATGAAAAACAGTGTGTTTTTTAATAGTGACTTCGGAAATATGTTGAACAGTCACCTGGAATTTCATTTTGATTCTCAGTTTAATATCTTTTTATGTTTATCTTAATTTTATTTCTTTAAAAGTTGCATTAAGGAGAAGGTCTCCAAAGGGCTTTTATTTATCCTTGCCATTCTATCCCATTGTTGTCTCTGCAGTTGGAGGAGTCATTGTTCCCATTACTCACTAGCATAATAAGCTTACAATGATAAGCTTTGAGTAATTTCTAACTATCTGAAGTGAAATGACTTTAAATTTGTAGCAATTTTGCTGAAAATGTCAATATGACATCCTGGTCATTATAATAAACAAAGTTCTGACTAGGAGTGATTTTTAAGAGGTCATGAAAACCTACAGCCCTTAATAACTACTGGAGCTTCATTAATTTATTTAGCTAGGAAAATAGAGATGAAAATTTCCTTTTATGATCTAGTTTTACTCTAGAAGAAAGGCCTTGATGGATTTTTAAATATAAATAGTGACTTAAACATATTTTAAGCAAGTGTTTTTATTCACTAATAAATTGTCAAAAAGAGTTTACCCATCCTGAAAATAAAAGAAAATAAACCTCAAATTAAAATAACAGATGAATGGTAATCAGTCACTAACTAGTAATTATATGAACTTTGCTTGCTATTGTAAAACAAT
Organism: Dasyprocta punctata; assembly: GCA_004363535.1. NCBI lineage: Eukaryota > Metazoa > Chordata > Mammalia > Rodentia > Dasyproctidae > Dasyprocta > Dasyprocta punctata. The sequence goes on from RJWM01000245.1 coordinate 218,159, forward strand.
GCTTTGTTGTTATTGCTAATAAGATCTTAAAAAAGTAAATTAAATATTTGAACAGTTTGTTGTAGACTTCACAGAGATTCTGTATCTCATCCATTAATTCACTCTTTCTATTCAAAGCATTACAGAATTGAGAACCAAAGCACCACCTGTGGTTTTATTTTATTCCTAACACATCCCTCACTTGTGGTTTTAAATACCACATCAAAGGGAGCCTCTTAAGGTGAGTGTCCTCATTGTCATTCCAGGGAAATAATATGGAATTATCTCCTAGTGATGTGGTTCACATCTGTAATCATGCTAAATCCAGTGTGTTCCTTTATTTTTTTCTAAGATTTAAGTGCTTAGTGGGGAGATAGAGTAAGAGCTTCATATCTCATTGGCATACATTATGTTTTGTCAAGAAATGTAGTTTAATTAACAATGAACCCTCTTCCTTTATACTGTACATTAAATCCGGCTATCTAGTTGATTATTTACAAATGTAAACATTATCTCTTAGATAACTTTTATTGGGTATTTTCTTCAAAATAAGATAAGCTTATCTTTAAATTATTTATCAAATACCTAGAAATTTTAAAAAGTCCCTTAAAACTCAAAAAAGATAATTTTTTTGCATTTAGAAAATATTAAGATTAATAAACGCCTTAGTCATTACTCTGAAAGTATTTCACAAATCTCATGTGTTGGAAACATAGTCTCTTGAGAAGCGGGATCTTTAAGAGCTGATTAGATCATTAGGGGTCCTCAGAAATGGATTAATATTATTATCATAGGAATGGCTTATTTATCACTGAGGTGAGTTCTTTATTGAATGGATGAGCTTGTTCCTACCTCACTAAGTTCTCTTGTGGGTCCACCTTTCACCACATGAGAACAACACAAAAGCCCTTGGCAGATTTGTGCTTCTCAGTCTTGGACTGTTCAGCATCTAGATCTAGGACTTCATGAAAGAAATCTTGCTTTTTCTTTCTTATTTCCTTCCCTCCTTCTTTCCTTCCTTCCTTCCTTCCTTCCTTCCTTCCTTCCTTCCTTCCTTCTTTCTTTCTTTCTTTCTTTCTTTCTTTCTTTCTTTCTTTCTTTCTTTGTTTCTTTCTTTTTCTATGTTTCTCTATCATTCCTTCCCTCCATTTTCTCTTCCCTTCCCTTCCTCTCTCCTTTCTCCTTGTGTTCTCTTTCCTTCACTTCGCTTCACTACTTTCTTCCTCTCTCTTTCTCTGTTTGTTCATTTGTTTGTTTTGTGGGAGGAAGGGACAGATATTTGATATGTTGCCCAAATTAGCCTCAAATTCCTGAATCGCTTACTACTTTCCAAGTAGCTGGGATTGTAGATCTGTACTAACACATTCAGTTTAAATTTCTTCCTAATAAATCAACTATTTTCAGGTATTCTACTCTTTCAAAAAAGCTCATCATAGATGAGAGAACTATAGATTCAAAGAAAAGGAGGAAGAAAAGAAAAAGAAACAGCCAAGAGTGGTGGCACATACCTGTATTCCCAGGCTGAGGCAGCAGGATCACTGTGAGTTCAAGGCCAGCCTTGGGTACAAAGTGAGTTCAAGCCTGAACTTCACAGTGAAACAGTGTTTCACAGAAAGAAAAAAAAAATTGCAAAAACTTCAATTCAATATCAAACCAGGATTTCAATATATTTTTGACAAATGCTGAAATGAGCCGGGTGTGGTGGTGCACACCTTTAATCCCAGCACTCAGGAGGCTGAGGTAGGAGGAGCGTTGTGAGTTTGAGGCCGGCTTGGGCTACAACATGAGCGCAAGGCCGGCCTGAGCTACATAGTGTGACCCTCAAAAGACTAGGGCCAGGAGCTTGGCTCTGTGGCTTAAGCACCTGTCTGGCAGGTGTGAGGCTGTGAGTTTGATCCCCAGTGCCGAAAAAAAAAAAAGAAAAGAAAAATGCTGAAATGATGTTAAAAGGTAACTTGATGGTACATAAAACCTGAGTAAATATTGTGACATTAGAAGATAACAAAAATTTTATATTGATCAATATTTAAATGGAATTCAATGTAGAAGTGTGCTTATTGTGCCAGGAAACTTCAGTTGGTCAGTAGTTCGTGCCCAAATATTACACTTCTCTTTAAAAATCACTTCAGTAGTCATCTTTTTGTGTTCCCTGTCCTTTAATACAGTCAGATATATTAGTTCTTCAAAAAAGCAAGTGCTGTAGAAACCAAAATTCATGGTTACATGACTGGGTGTCAATATTTTAGCAGTAGTTATTTTGTAGGAAGTAGAAATTTGGCAAGATGAGAGTTATGAATCATTGCCTATAATGTTTCAGGCTGTCAGTCAGTACACATGAAAGCTAGACCACATCTTTTTTGTTTGCTTGTTTTTGTTTTTTTGTTTAGTTTTTTCGAGACATGGTCTCATGATGCAGTCTAGGCTGACTTTGAACTGACTCTATAGCCCAGGCTGGTCTCAAAGTCAGAGCAAACTTCCTTCCTCAGCCTCCTGAACACTGGGATTACAGGTGTGCGCCACCAGGCCTGGCTGGATCACATACTTTTAATGTTAAAGTTGTAATAAGCTTGACGTTATTAAAACAAAGGTAAAACATTATAAGGTAATCCAAAACAGCAGAGCATTTTAAAAAATGTGTTTTATATTTTTGTAATTGACTAGTGTTCCCATTGCAAAGTTCTAAATTCTCATATAACCTTTTATTTTACATTTTATAAATCAAGATCTTTAGAAATATAAGAAATATAGAAAGACAGTGACAAAATAATGCAAAAACTTACAGAAGAAATTAATGGAAGAAGTCTAGAAATCAAATTATATTAGAAACTCTTGAAAAATTTCCAATAGACTTGTTAGTCATATTTAAAAATATATTCCACTCATTTTAAATTGATATTTTTGTTGTTGTTACCGAGAATTGAACTCACTACCTCACACCTACCAAGCAGATGCCATGCTGCTGAGCCGTATCCCTGGCATCTCACCCATTTTAAAGACATGTTTAACATATTTTTCCACTTTCTTAAGAATGAATAACTCCTTTTCAGAGTCACATTATTCAAAATATTCAGGCACAGTTGCTTCTCATAAAAAATATATTCCACATTGGAAAAATATATATAAAATGAACATATTTATTGCAGTGACACTGAATTTTTCATACTCCTAATGTTTACCATTTTTTAGTTCCTCACTTACATATAAGTATGGCCTTTGTAATAACACGTGGCAAGTAAAGTGCTGACTTCTCTTATACCAAGAAAATGTAAAGATCAAGTTCATTTTGGAGTTTAGTGGACAAGTGAATCCATCTGTGCAAGTATAAAGAATAATAAAGTTGATTACTGTTGTAGTCAGGGGTTACAGGGAGAACAACTGTGTACAGGGCACAGAATTTGTAATACTGTTTTATGATGGTCAGCCAGAGTTAAACACAAGAAAGTGCAGGAAAATCTGTCCACAACACTAAAGATCCAGGATATTCAGGCAATGACCTGGATCCCACAGCAATGTCCTGCAAGAGTCCAGCTATAGAGCCAAAACGCATGACAATGCCTCCCACAAATCTAACTGGAAATCTAAGAGCCCTCAAAAAGGACTCATGCTCATCTGTTTTATGGTTCTGTGCTGGGAAGGCCAAAGGTCAGTGGTGGAACTAGAAAGTCTATGCCAGCGGGGTGAAGGAGTTGTGCAGTGGGTTGAGGGTTTTACATAGGAGCTGAGAAGTCACACTCAAAATAAGCAGTGCGGCTGCACTGAAGAGTACCACAGCCATCGTCAGTGGCAACGAGGTCCTACGCTCCTCTGATGATGAGAACAGTTGAGCACAGGTTAGGAAGCCCAGCATGGCAAGCTTCTCCAGCACACAACTTCCCCTCCAGAGCTAGGAAGCAATGCACAATGTGAGGAGCAGAGCTCCCCCAAGGTGAACCATAGCCACTCTCATTGATGAGGTCCTGAGCTTCTCCAGTGATAATGGCTGAATCCATATTGGGGAAGCCAGTATGACAAGCACCTCCAGGAGAACCATCGACTCGAAACAGCAACTCTTGAAAGAACTCACAATTCCTTGCTCTTCTTCTCCACATCTCTATTTATGCTGGTAACTTTCCTCAGGTGGACCATCTGTACTCAACACTATGCTAATGCAGTTCAGCTGGTGTTAAGTTGACCACCAGTTTTTAATCCATAGCAATTACTATCCTCTAATGTTTGTGCACTAATTAGGAAAAAATAAAGAATAACATCTATATTAACTATACTCATACTACGGACATGTACCTCTGTAGTTTTAAACTAGTTCATTTGTGTTAAGTAGTTTACTATTATCTAAAATGCATGTATACATTTATATAATTTCCAGAAAAACTATACAAATATCCAGTCCAAAAGCATTCTTACTTCTAAAGATTATTTCTAAATAAGTTTCAATGCACAAAATAATAACAATTGAGCTTCTGTAAGTTACAATTAAAGTGCTATATCACATTTATCTTAATATATTGAAACTATAATTGCAAGTAATTGAACTTCCAATACAAAAGTAAATAAAGTTGCTGAACCAAAAGGAAATTAACATTGATTGCAGTTGAAGTGAACTGAACAGATTTGGTAGTTCTGATTTATTAACGTGGCAACTAGTCGTAAACCCGTTAACATAAAGATCTAATTAAAGTCTTGTGATATTTAGCAACAAAAGCAAGTACAATAAACAACTAAATATGCTTTTGTATTGATGATGAAAATCAATATGAGAAATGATAGAGTAGCACTCTCAAATTAATGCCAGCTAACTAAAGGAAAACAAGACATAAAATTATATGTTGACAGGTAATAATAAATATTAATTTTTTAAAAAAACTACATGATTATTATTTTGAAATTTCCTTAACTTTATTTATTCTTTGGTACCTGAAATTGAACTCAGGACCTTGTACTTGCCAGGCAGGTACTGTGCTGCTGAGCTATATCTCCAGCCTCCTTAGCTTTAATATATGGAATCTAATTATTTGAGCAAAAGTGGATAACCACTTTTATAAGTACAATAAATATTCATATCATCAGATTTCTTAATTAAGTAATCAGCCCTGAATCCTTATATGACATTTATCCAGTTAATACAAAGAAAAAGTATATTATGTATGTGGTACTTAATATTTCTAACAAAAAGAGAATCTGCTTAGTTGAAACAGTTTACACAAATCTGCATTTCACTTTGTCTGCAAATAACCAAGTTTTGTTGTTGCTGTGTTTCACAGACCTGTATTAATAAGTCAATCCTCTAAAAAGATTATTGCCAATAAGAATGCCATCTACTTTAATTCCATAAGTCAATTCTGTTTTATGACTCAAATGTTTACAAGACAAATCTAGTTCAGACAATTAATTTTATAGGTGAGAATTGTATTCTGTTACTGTATTGTGATATAATTTTTGATGAATTAATTATTCATTTAAACTCCACTGCTTCTATCACAAATAAAACCACTGAGGCTGTCACTGAGAGTAATTCTGACTGAATTTACACGTGATCAGGACAATCGTTTTTAGCAATGCCCATTTTAAATCATCCAGATTGATAAAACCAAAGGGAAGTCAGTAGGAGGAATTAAGGAAATTACCCATGTAGTATTTGAGCTATTTAAAACCAACGAGTTAAAACTTTTGGCTAGAATTGTATTTGTGTCTATATTTTATTTGAGTTAGGACTACAATTAACAAAGTTTCTTTTGCCATTTTTTCTGGTTTTTCCCATTTTCTTGTTTTTCCTCATTATCCTCTTCCTTTTCTTGACACAATTGTTGCTCTTCCTGTTACTACTGTGGTGACTGGTAGTGTTGTCACTACTGCTGTAAGTTATATCAAACAATTCATGTCTAACATCTCTGTCTGTTTCTTGCTTCCTTACATATTTAATTACATATTTTAGAGGATACAATATAATCTTAATATGGTTTTTGAGAAAATCCTATTTTAATATTGCAGTCATCTACTTGTTCAAAGTTTTGTTTATCCAATCAATCATATCTACTACTCTAGATGTATTGGTAGTAGAAGAGAATAATTTTAGTTGCTTAATTAAGGAGACTATGTATGAATGCTAGTGTGGTGATGGTAGGGGGATAATATAGTTACCTAAGTATCCAAAACCTGTTCTCCTTTTGTTAAGTAGTATATTATCCATAATTGAAGTGAACATGTATATCACCTAAAGGTAAGAGAATTATTTTATAAAAGAAAACGTTTTATAGAAATAAAACATTTGTCATGATTACTGAGAATATTGTATACTAGAGTGCCATGAAACCTTTCCTAAGAAGAAAAAGAGTTTAATTGAAAAATGATGTCTTGAATGCATTTGTATTCTGGATTGAGCAGCATTTTGTTTTTAAAATGCCAGTTGAAGACAAAACAAAATATTTCAGTGGCCTTATTTTACCAAAATTAAACAATAAATTATTTACTGATATCACGAGTAATAATCACAGATCGAAATTTTAGATTATTGACTGTAATAACAATAAAAACTCCAATGATAAAATCAATATTGTATTTTAATTACTGATATAGGACTATTTTGCAAAGGATCTATTTTGCTAGAGGAAATAGAATTACCTAAAGAGCATAAATCATATTACGTGACTCCCTGCTGAAAAATGACATCACATTACAATACTATGTCAATCCAGACTCTTTATTACTCTCAAAAAATTTGCAAAGTCTGACCACAACTTATAAAACAATGTCTAACAATAACCTTGTACATTTTCCCAGAATTTTGTTACAGTTTATTCCTGATTCATAAATACATTTACATATTATTTTTTTCTTTTCTTGTTTTTTTCGATCCTTTTCTTTATTAGCATGTTTTTGTAGTACCTAATGTTAACATTCCTTGTGGGAGTTGGTAAATTTGCATAACACATCTTAATTCCTTTTTTGACCCCTTTATCTTTCCGCCCTCACCCTTCCATCCATCTACTGATCCTTTTCCTTTTTAAGTACCTGTTTGCATTTCAATATTTACATTTCCTGTGTGGAATTGGCACTTGTACATAAGTCACCTTCATTTTTTCATCCTCTTTCTCTTTCCTCCCTCACCCCTCCATCCAACTCTTGATTCCTTCCCTTTGAGAAAGATCTATCTTTCAATTTCTCATTATCTATTTTCTATCTTGCTCATTATGTATACATTGAATTTCTCTTGTAAGACAAACTGTGCAGTGTTTAAGCTTATTCTTAATTGAACAATGATCCAGCCTGCGGATCAACTCGTGGGTCTCGCTTGGAAGAGAAATGGGATGAGGGGGACAGGGCAAGAGGAGAGAGAAACGGAGACAAGATGAAGGATTCCAATCAAGTCTCGTTTATTGCGGAAGTGTCTAAGGCATTTATAGAAGCAGGGGCGGAAACTCTCATTGCACAGGGGTGTGGCGAGCACGGATAGGTCGTCGTCATTTCCGGATTAGGCTGAAAAACATCATGGGAGATGTAGGCTGACACACCAGATGCCTTCAGGAGAGAGAGGCAGAACAGCAACCATAAAGTTGTCTCATCGCCCCCTACAGAACAAATTTGCATGTGATGTGTCTTTCCCTTAGAAATTCCCACCTTCTCTCTGCATAGTACTTGGTACTTCTATTTTCATTTTCACTCTTAATTTATGTGTCAACTATGTCACCAATGTTCTCCAATTCTATAATACTATATATATATATATATATATCCATCCTTCCTATTATTATTCCTTATTTTATAATCGTTTTATTAGAATATTTACCACTATTAAGATTTTTTTCTCACTTTGTTATCTTTATTTTCAATTTTAGGTTTTTTTTTTTATTTCTTATTTTTTCTTTCTTCTTCCTGCTTAATTTTAAAATACACATTTCTCTCTAGATTACATCTTGGCTCCCAGAACTATGTAAGCTTCATTTGTACAGTAGACAACTTTAAGCATAATTGCTTCAGTGCCATTGGCATTCAATAAATACTTGTGTAATGAATGACTGAATATATATCTAAATTGACTGGTAGTTTGAGAAATACTAACCCTGAGCCAGTTTTCATCAATTAAGCCTGGAACAGGCTATCTTATGTATATTATACACTTTTATGATTTATATGCAACTCTCAGTATCTTCTTTATCCTTCAAGATCTTATTTAAAGAGAATGAGATTTCAATTATTATGAATTTATATAATGAAATAAATGTGGTTCAGTAAGACAAAAATTTAATTTAAAATAAAATAACTATAAAACCCAATTGATAGCATCATATCTAAATCAATAAATAATAAAAAATATACACAAGTACAATACTTTAATTTCTAGTTTAATACATTATGTTGAGAAAAACTTGCAAATGTAAACACTTTAAAATGAGAAAATAGATTTTTATATAACATCTAGCAAACATAACAAGGATAATAAAGTACAGAAAAAGTGCAATGAATTCTACATTTTTTTATTAATAGGAAGTAAAAATTGTGCTAAGAAATAAGTCTATATCATATTTTTCCAATGTCTGTTAAGGAAAATGCCCAATTAACAAAGTTTTAAAGGGTGACTTTTAAGGACATGCTGTTTCTTATCATTGCAATAACAAATTACTACAAATCAGTGGTTTAACAAAATATTTATAACTTCATTGTTCTGTAGATCATAAAGCTCAACTGGTCTGCAAGGCTACATAACTTCTACAGGATCTACCATGTGGTGTGTTTCCTCACCTTTTCCAACATGAAGGGGTAGTCTACAGTCCTTCTTTGGTAACCCTTTCTTCCACATTAACACCAGCAATGTGACATCTTTGCTTCATCCTGACATCTGCTTTCATTCTCTTATCTCTTCCCTCTGAGTCTTAATAAGGATCTGTGATAATTTAAATGTCTCCTGAATTTAACTGCATATTATTAGCATGGGTCTCTTTTTAAAAACAACTTGTCTTCCCTTGTACTCATTAGGTATAGCTTAGGACTCTCCCAAAGTTATCCCAAGGAAATGTAGAGAAACTAGATGCTGTACCAAAAGTAAACTTATACCCACATAGACACATGTGAACACACGACTGGCTAGCTAATTCTTCCTGAAGAATCAACTTGGGAGTTTCATTTCCATCTCCAACCCAGTTCACTTTCTTAAGTTCAGTTTTGCTTCCCAAATATGTCTGAGGAGCAGGTCTTCCAGAATTCAGATGGACTTTTTTCTTGAAAAACACTTTTAAAGAATTTAATGATGAAAATATAACCCACTCTTATTGTCACGTTTCATATGTGTGTGTGTGTGTGTGTGTGTGTGTGTTTTAGATGGAATATCAAGTCAGAATAAGAATCACATATTATCTATCTAAATGCAAGACAAATATTTTAAAAAACTAGTAGTCATATTTTTGTTTTTAATAACACAGTCTATGGTGGATTGGTAATTGGTAGTCAACTTATAATACCAGCTGAACTGAATCAGCGTGGTGCTGAGCGTGGATGACTCACCTGAGGACTGTTGCCAAGATATAAAAAAGAACTGAAGAGGAAGAGTTTAGTGTTGTTGGGGTTCTCCATGGTGTTGCTGGTTTGCCTGATGCTGTTGGTTTTTCTGGAGGAGCTCAGGATCTCGTTGTCACTAAGAATGGATGCAGTTCAGATTGGAGGAGCTCTTGGCCTTACTTTGAGCATTGTTTCCTGGCTCTGGAGGAGAAGATGATGTGCTATTCAATCTCTAGGAGAAGTTTGTCATGCTGGCTTCCTGTTATGAACTTGTCTGTGTTCATCATCAGAGGATCTCAGGATCTCATTGTCACTGAGGATGTCTGTGGTACTTTTCAGGGAAGCTCTGGTCCTTACTTTGAGCATTGCTTCCTGGCTCCAGTGCAGAACACTCAACCTACTGGCACTGATCCTTCATGCTGCTGGTATAGACTTTCTAGCTTCCATTGCTGACCTCTGGGCCTTCACAGCGCAGATCTCTGAAATACACTTGCATGAGATATTGTTGTGGGCTCTAGGCCATCTGTTGGACTAATGTTGGGGGTGGGCATTGTTATTTGCTCTAGGTCATCAACTGGATTCATACAGGATATTGCCATGGGATCCAGGCCCTCAGCTGGATTTGGGGGAGTCATCAGCATGTGGACAGATTTCCTATACTCTCATTTGCATTTGACTCCTTGGGTGATGAATATAAAATGACTATGCATTATGTGTCCTGTATGTAATTGTTTTCCTTGCAATCCCTGACTACAGAACAGTCATATCAGATAATGAATTGACACTGATGATACTTGTTAATTGGTCCATCACTTGAATTGAAGCCTTTCAAATACAATATATAGAAATTTGAACCTAGTGTAGTGTTGTATATAAAATATAAATGGACCTTGACAGAGTTGCTGCACAGTGTAATGAACATGAAAGGGAAATATTTGTATTATAAATAAATGCAATCTCACAGTGCCATATATAATAATTGCATATTTCTGATTTTACATGTATGCTCTGACATTTTATAGACTGGAATTTCACATTAAATAAAATGTTTTGATAACTAAGTCAATTAGATAAAATGTTCCAACCACCATTATGATACCTTTAACTAGACATAGTAATATAACCTATAAAGGGAAGCCTATTTTTGGTAAATGGCAAATATTTATTAATGTTCTAACTAAAAGTAGAAAGACTTGCATAGTGGGTACAAATATACTCTGACTATAAACAGGGAATATATTTTGCATCCATTGTCTAAAACAGCTGAAACATCCATTTTCTAAGTCACCTAAAAGTTACTGATGGATATTAAAAGAGATAGGTCATAAGCTATAATCCAAATAGGCAGAGAATGAACACAAGAAAGAGATATTGGATCCCAAATGGTTACCTTTCCTTTCAACATTTGTTCCCTAAGTAAGGTAATGAATAAGTCCAGTTTGCAAAAGAAGAAAATTACCTTTTCACAGCTAGTACTAATCCCTTCTTCACTTTTTCTTCTCTGTTCTTACTATGTGCAGTTTATTGTAATCAAGTCATCTTTATTCTTCAAATGCTCATTACAGTCTTGTCATGGTAAATTGCACCAACACTGAGCCTTCATCCTATTCATTCAATCTCTAGAGGTAAAGATACCAACAAAGATAATTTTTGACACCATGAAATGGTTCCAAGGTGTAGACAGTACTGAGAACTGATACATCAAAGTAATAAGACACATATACACACAATTTTATTTCTTAATTATAAAGACTGATCAGTACAATGTGTGTAAATTTTAAATTCCACACTACTTCAGAAAAAATTGACTCTCATATTTTTGATTAATGTTTTAAATAATTTGAAGTTAATATAACTTAAAAAGTAGAGATTTTTGTGATATAATTGCGTGTATATGTATATAATGACAAAGAATAATATCCATGTGAAAAAATTCCAAAAAGCAAGACAAGCTGCTTTCTACCTCAATAACCTGTATAATTTTACATCTCCTTATTTTGGCTGACTGTTGTAAATTCTAATGACAGAAAGGTTGTGATTTTCAGTAAAAACATATTGAATTATATTTTCATTGCTAATAATATACTATTTTAAAGTATCCTTCACCTAAAGTTCTAATCAAATAATTACTTGAAACTACAAAATATATATTAATGATGCTTGAATAAGTTCAGTTTTATTAATCAGCAATTCGAAAATAACAATAATGAATAAAAATGAGTTCGTATTACAGATTAGTGTTACATAAATTGTTTCAACCATTTTGTGCTCTTGATATGTCAATAAATAAATAAATACTAGCACTAATGTATTTTGACATATACTGGTAAGCTTAAAATAATTAATTGAACATTGGTTCAACAAAAAATCAGCACAATACATTGCAAACATTTTTTACTGATTATCCAGAAAGTCATTCACAAATTAAATAAATTACACTTACTACATATTGATGAATAATATATTCCTAGTATAGCAAGATTTTAGTAACTTTGATTTAAAAATTACTCCAAAGTATTGTATTCTTACATTGTAATATAATTATATGTGGCACTTAAATGTTGCTTTTGAAATTGTCTTGAATTTGACTTTTTTCTAAATATTGCAGGGAATTAAATTTCTCATCTAATAGAATTCTGTCTATTTCTATGGAAATACTGTAGAAACAAAGCTAGGTATTATCGGTGTATGATTTATTGTCAGTCTATGTATAATTATTTTTAAAACAAGCCTGTGGTTCTAAAAGTAACTTTTTTAATTTTGAAATTTTAACCAAATATATCTCTAAATCAGTGTACGAAATTGCTTAAAACTTTAATTTTTTAATCTTTCTTGTCAATAATATTGACATTACGTAATACTGTATGATAAATTAAAACAAAGTAAAATAAAATTTACTTAGTGGAATAAAACAATCGATTATGTAAATCTTTTCGTTTTTGTACCAGTTTCGAACTTGTGTCCTCGCACTTGCCAGGCAGGCACTGGTGCCGCTGAGCTATATCCCCAACCCCAGCAACCAATTATTTAACATGCTCACACCTTATTATGACCTTTTCCAGTTTTGGCGAATAGGGGTAGAATTCTTGTGAAGGGTAGGACACCACAGTTCCTTTAATGCTAAAAGGAGTGACAGCTCCCAAATTGTGTACAAATTCCCCCAAACGAAAGTGCTGTAAATATTATGTATTGTGAACATATGCCAATTATATATATATATGATTATATATAAGATTTATATGATAGATATATAATATAAAATATATATGTTTATGCATTTATATACATATATAAAATATTGAAACCAGTTGCTCTTTGCTAGGTTTCAGTTATTTGTCTTAGAAGTTCAAGTTATCATCATGGAACCACAAGTGTTTCCTACCAGTCCTGGCTTTAAGGAGATACGAATTGTTTCTTATACTTGAATTTTTATGTAAATGAGAATCTTGAGTTTATGAAGTCCTTACAAATGTGCAGGGTAGAGTTGTGAGAGTACTGCAAATTATCCTGGGGAAGCAGAGGTATCTTTAGTTTGGTAAACGATTATTTGTAATTCTCCAAACTGAAATATCAGAAAAATAAACAAAATATAGTTGTTTTTTTTTCATTTTTTTAACATTTTTTTTTCATTGAACAATTTTGGTTTTAAAACCTATTGTTAATTACAGGGATATATGTGTAGCTTAAGGGATTTTAATTTTGATTAAAATGCCTGATGATACAACTAGTAAAGAAAAATTAAATAAATTAGAATAGAAATCATTGATTTGAATGAATTAAAATATATGGGTGAATACCTTCTTAATCCATCAACCTAATTTCCTTAAATTTGAAAGTTTGCTGGAAAATTAGCATTAAAAGAAATATTAAGTAATGTCATTACTATTTAAAGAATAACGACTACTTTTAAATCTGCTCTATCAATAGTGACAAAATTAAATTGCTTCTGTGTAGTTCGAGGAGTAGCTGGTCTTCATGCTCTCACAGTATAGACAAAACAACAGAAGCAAAATTCACAGACGTCTGAGTAATGTTTCTAAATAGCTTGCTAAGATAGAAGTCAAAGAATGCTTCATGTATATTATGAATGCTTTTGTAAAAAATAGATCTCTTCTACTGTCCTTGTAATGTTTCATCCTCTGGTTTTAAAGCCTATTTGTGAATGAAGTTTGTGTAATCCCTAAAAACTCTCAGGAAAATAATCATGTTGTTTATAAATGATTTGCAGTCTACTCTGTTTAATGTTACTTAAAGGAAAAATTTACACTCTGACATTATATTTATATTTATTTAATGTCGCACCATAAATAGTCAGTACTAAGCTAATGGACAAGGTACAAACCCTCTTTCACATTAATGGGATAATATTGTATTACATTTTTTTCTAAAATTTGAAGCAGATACGTAAAACTAATTCATTTTCTTGTAGTTATACATAAACATAATGAGGGAGCATGATATTATTTACTCTTATGATCTAAAGAGCTAGAAGAATGATTACAATTTCTATCACATTTAAAATCCCTAAGAAAAAACCTCAAATTTTATGATTTTTAGGAGTTTGTCTACCTGTTAGAAAAGAATTTATTTTTAAAGGAAAGAATGTAAACATTAGAGAATGAGCTAAAGTTAATCATAAATATTAAATTGAAATTATTCTTAAGACCCATTATCTATTATAGATAATATATCTCAATATATTCTGAAAATGTGTTATTTTCATATACTTTAATCACACTTCATACATTGCTCACTCTCTTTTGGTCTTCTTTCTGTAAATCTCTTACGTTAGGTATTTCTGATTACTACTGACCATTTTATCTTATGTTGATGGGAATGTTTTTAGCATAATTTTATTTTAAATAAACTATTCACTACTAATCTTGTGTAGTGATCTTTGAAGAAAGTTTAAGGATGAATTCACAAAGCCATTCAAAGATTCTGTTAAAAGAGCATACAGGTTTTAGTCTAAATTAAAGAGAGGAAAATCTCTTGGAAGAAGCAAACTGTAAAATCAAAGAAATATCAACAAAAAATAAGGTGCAGAAATAATGAGGTCAGAATTTTCACTGACAATAATAAATCTATGAGATCACTCATCACAATAGGAATAAATGTTAGAATTTGTTTTAATAGCAGAAAATATTGCTAGTTCATATCTTACTAGTAGCCCACACTATTGTGAAAGAATAAGTGATTTAAGAATTGATTAGAAATCTATAGACGAATGAATGCATGACATGGTTTGAAAATTTTGTACCACAGGGAAAAAACAGTTCTAAATTGAGAAACTTTTTAAATATTTTCATAAAGACTAGATAATGTATTATTAAAACACATAATGTGTTATGAAAATGATCTGAAAGTAATCCACAAAATCTCAGAATGATTTACGCTGTTAAAAAATTGTGCTATCATGATGTTCATAAAAGTGGTAGATTTTGTGTTCTTTGGAAACTATATCCATTTATTTTCTACCATGACATGTACTTACTTTAATCATAAATTTTCATAAATACATAAAGATGTTCTGCTATTTAAAAAAGATTTCTTTCATTATCTTTATATGTTTTAAAATTAAATGCAATTTATATAACTGCTGCCCCTTAGAAACTAAATCACTTCCTTTCAATATAAAGTATTTAATCTAAAATTCAACGTTTCAAGGTTTGTTTTCCTCTGCTTCATCCTTCTATCTACATTGGCATTGCTGTGTCAGATAGAAGTATCTGATCTTTGGATGACATTTTTCCAAATTTATATCGTCCGAGATAAGCACCTAGTTGTATCCAATTCTCTAGCATCTCTTCTCACCTTGCAACACATTCAAGCCCTGAGATACCCTCATTTTCCCTTTGTCAGTGTTTTTGCCTTCCTATCCACCTCTTCTAGCAGCACACCTCGCTGAATCATGTTACCTTTAAATTGTGCAAGCTATCACTCCATCTTGTCTCTGTGTGCTATCCTCGGTAGTACCCGAAAATACAATCACTTTCTCCTCTGCTCATAGCAACGCTAGAAATGTGCTAATGCTTCTCCAGTGTGATGGACTGCTATTCTGGCGCATTTATGTCCCATCCAGCAATGCCTACTCAACAGATCCAATGCCCTTGTAACATGGGGAAGTTCTGAGAAGCTGCCCTTGCCTAGAATTCCAGCCTGCAAAGAGAGCACAGGTGTTTTCTCCTGACTCTCCAGATGCATTGGCAGGTTATCTAATTTGTCTGTTGGTTTAATTCCTAGATTGGGGCAGGTGGTGCAGGCCTGGTTCACAGTCATTCTTACCAGGATCTTTACCACTTTTTCTGTCAATCCTATCAGGGCACAAATCTTGCAAGTCTTTCACAATGTTGTGTGTATATATTTGTGCTATATTTTGTCTATTTCTTTGTTACCTCCTTGTCTTTGTGTGTGTAGTAGGTGTGGCAATGAAAATTGGAAATTAAGCTGAGTTTTCCAGATTCTGCTTCTTTCCAAATATTTATTTATCAAAGATAGAGTACTTGGGTCATCACTGGATTTAACTTACAATAAAATAAAATGAAATTAACATTTCCTCCTGTTTCCACCTGGCAATAAGATTCAGGAATATTCTAATGAATGTTCACATCACTTTACCTGTGCTAGAGACTGACTTCAGCAAATGTTTCAAAGAATTGATGCCCTTTTGATACACATGCAATGATATTCTGGTTGTCAATATGAATATCTGTGAATGAATATCAGTCATGAATTCCATCTTGACATCATGCTTTTGGATTAGGATTCAAATCATCACCCCATACGTATCTTTTCCCCTATGCCTATGTATGTTTCTGATTTCCTGTCAAGTAATATATGTATTTCAATTAGTGTACATGTATGCTAATGCATTGTTTGAAGAACTATTTCGTGGTTGCCTAGGCATATATACATACAAATGTATATACCATACCATGTGCACAGCAGTGATACTGAAAGTATTCATGGATGATATCCTCTGAAATTTTAGCATCATTGTTGGAATTTGGAAATATTGATGAAGTTAATGCTTAAGAAACAATAGCAATCATACTATAATTGATAACTCATAAGAGTGTCTCAAATTCTATAATACCACTATTAATATTGAGCTCTTTTTTAGAAATTGACAAATTCAATTGCATTCATTCATGTATACAATATGTTTGAATATATGCACATATTATAAAATGACAAAATCCAGCTATAAGCATATTCCTGCACTTTCAGAGATTTTATTTTTTGTGTTGAAGACATTTTAATTATACTCTAAGCAAAATTCAAATACACGTTATTTAGTCACAAAGTTATAAAATAGATCACCAGAAGTTATTTATAGCTGAAATGATGTGTTTTTTTTTCAAACATCTTCATATTTCACCTACAGAAACTTTGGTAACCATCATTTTTGAATCTTCTATGAATGTGATTATTTTAGATTTCACATATAAGTAAGATCAAAGTGTATCTATGTTTTTGTGCTTAGTTTATTTTACTCAATATAATATCCCCAATTTTCTTCCATGCTGTCACTAACAACACGGTTTCTTTCTTTTTAAAGAATAAGCAGAATTTCATTAACTCTATGTCTATATCTATGTCTAGGTCTAAGTCTAGGTCTAGGTCTAGGTCTAGGTTTAGGTCTCTGTCTCCATCTCTATCTCCATCTATGTCTACCTCCACCTCCACCTAAACCTCCACCTCTACCTCTATCATCTCTATCTCTATCTCTATCTCTATCTCTATCATCTTATCTGTATCTGTACTTAGGTTGTTTCCATTTTTTAGACATTGTGAATAATGCTGCAATGAAACTAGTATATAAACAGCTCTTCAATACACTGATTATATATATTTCTTGGATGTATACCTCAACGTGTGGTTAATGAATCCATATGACAACTTGATTTTCAATTATTGGGAACCATTAAACTATCTTGTAATGTCAGAATTAATTCCCTACAACAGGGTATATAAAGTTTTGCTTTTACCCAAATCCTTTGCAGCACCTCTTACCTTTCATTTTATTATCTGACAGGTGTGAGATGCTACCTCAGTGTGACTTTATTGTGCATTTTTTTCAACATACAGTAGTCTCACCTTATCCAGGAGAATAAGTTTTAAAATCCCAGTGAATGCCTCAGACCAAAGGAATTACAACTAAATCCTATAATTTAATGCTTTTCCCATCTTACTAAACATTTATCATACACTGGGGCTGCAAATTTTGCGTTTTTGAGACTTTATGGCAAAACTATCATTAATTTGTTTTTCTTACAGTTTGAAAGATTGCATACTTATTCTTACTGTAGACCTTAGCAATTTTTGAATATGACATTTTTAACCTTATTAAGTCAAAATCTAATACCTTTTTATTTAAACAAGGCACCTCATTATTTTTCTTTGGCATCTCAAAGTCGCCAAAGTAAACTAAGCAATATAGTGATTATTTGACTAAAAGTACTGTGGTATGATAATAGTCAACTTCACAAGAGGTCTGAATATTAAGTGTCTAATGAGCCAGTAACATAAAATGCATATACTCTGAAAAATGAACATTTAGGATAGGAGGCGATAATTAAAACAAAATTTCATTATGTTACTTGGAATTGCATGTAATATACAGTTAATAAATGTTTTTAGAAATTTCCATTTCAGGGGCCAAAGTTTTAGCTCAGCTGCATAAGTGCCTGCCTGGCAAGTGTGAGGTCCTGAGTTTGATTCCCAGTACAGAAAGAAAGAAAGAAAGAAAGTTCCATTGCATGTTTTCAGACCTCTATTGACAATGTATAACTAATGTCAAAGGGAGCAAAATTCTTTCATAAAGGAAATAACTGTAGATGGTGCTTTGTATGTTTGTAAAGAAATTTTTGTTCAGCTTTATTGACACTGTTTAAATTAAGACCTTTGGTGTTATTGAGTTGGATCTCTTATATAATTTTGTTAGTAACCTCTAATCAAATGTATATTTTGATAACACTTTTCCCAACACTATGGGCTTTTGTTTTACACTACTTCCTCTGTTATTATCACAGTTTTTATTCAGTCACTTCATTAACACGTTGCTACATGAATTTTTACCGGCTTGACCATACACTCCATTATAGGCTCAAGAGAAAAAGTTCTTACATCTGTCACTAAATAAAACTATTTTTGGAGCCAACCTGAAGTAATTGCGTACCACTAGACTTCTACAAGGGATAAAAGCTAAAAGCATGCTTCTATTTACCTGTTTAATCTGTTTTGATCAAATATGAATATAATAGTAAAAATCTATAGACAAACTGGGAAAGGTTTTGAAGGAGTAGTGAGTGTTATCTCAATGGAGAACGCATAGAGTATACAAAATGCTTTTTAAAATTTTATTCCACTTACAGAAGTAAGATATCTCAAAGACCTAAAATTAAAACATAAAGAATGAATAAACTGAATAAATTGATATGTCATTTTTGGTCTTTTTTTTTCTTTTACAGTTTATCCTGAACTGCATTACATAGAACACTGACATCAATTGCTCTTTATTGCAAAGCCATTCTTTAATTGGAAGGCAGTGTTTCTTCTAGCAGTGTGATGTCTGAAAATGTAATATATGCATGGTAGCAATAAGAAAGACATGAATGTCAAAGTCCTGTAAAGACTATTATAAAAGGAAAGAAACACAGACAAATGATATTTCAAAATTTATGATCCTTTTCTTACTAATGTATCATTCAGTTATGTCCAAAAAGCCAATCTAGATCCTGCACAAACACTGTTAAAAATTGGATTTATAAAGAATGTACAATATTATTGAGACTTGTGGATGCTATAATGTCCCATCTGATTTTTAATGTTTTATTTTTGAAAAAAATAAAACTATAACCTTCATTAGAATGATCAGTGAGATTTCATTTATGTTCCATTCACATGGATATAATTTATAGTTGGTTATTTAACAAAGATATGTGGAATTTTTATATTTATGAACAATAATTCACAAATTAAAAAAATTAAATGTTCTTTTTAAGAAACGCTCTCCTAAGCCAATGGTAAAATATTATAACCTTAATCAGTACTACCTGATATTTGAGATTAGTTTCCAAACTAATGGTGACACCACATACCATCATTTTGAGTACTGTCATAGGGTTATCTTAGTTGAAACTTTCAGAAAAATACTATAATAAAATATGAAACTTAAAAATGTACACAAATATGGGGCAATGGAAGCAACAATAATTTTCATAATTTTTTACTTATCACTATTCTAAGAGCTTTAAACATAATCCTTTATGAAAATTTTCACTTGTGTTGTGCTACCAACTACACTTGTAGCACCTCCCTGATGTTAATTAGCACAGTAAAAATTTGAAATCAAGTACGTTGGTGCCAAAACTAGTGCCAGAAACTACCATGGTAAATGTTTGTTTAACTCTTGTTTCTAGATTTTATGCAAAATATCAAAATAATATAATTGTCCAATATGATGTTAAGTAGAGTGAATGTGAGTTGTTTTAATTTTTAAAAACTGCATCATAAAAGAAACACATACATCTAAATTACTATCTTGATATTTATGTAATATTTGTAAATGAAACTTTTTAAGAAAATAAATTTTGTAGGACATGTATTCTGCACTTGTTTTAACAGGTGACCCCAAGGAATATGCTGAAGGAAATTTCTGCAGGTATTTTCCAATGATGTTAAATTATAACTGGTGAAGTAGACATAATTCATCCCATTGGTGCCCTGTCAATCAATATGAATATTGTATGTGATGTATAATTTTATTGTACATGTGCAAATTGGTATAATTGGAATGATGACTTATCAATACAGTGATTTTATAGGTGAAAAGATTTATGATTTATTTTGTAAAGGTTCAATCGAATTATATTATAATGTCTATATTCTTTTATAGGGAGTAAGATCAGAACACTTATGACATTTTAATTTTTAATTAATATGTCAGACTAAAGTGATACATTTTATGAGTCTTACAATTGTATTGATTTCTGAGTCATTTAATATTACAACATAGCAGTGGCATATTCAAAAGTACTATCATATAAGAAGGAAAGAGAATAATAAATTTCATTCCATTTGAACCTTATCCATAGTAATACACTTTTCCTTTTACTCACCTTTGTCATTGATTCTAACTTTAGTCATTTTCAGTTCCTCCTAGCCAAATATTAGAAGTTTGTAACTGACAAGATTATAACCCTTAGGAATTTTGGTCAAAAGAAAAAGAAGATAAATGGTTAAACAAATCTCTGGACTTTACTTTTATTCATTAAACTTTTTTTCCCCTTCCTACTGAACCAACTTCATATTTCTTGAAAATAGCAGTAACAATAACTACAATAACAACAACAAAAATCAGATCTTTGCTGTATGTATTCATTTCTTCTTTTTTACCTTTATGCAAACTATTTTCCTTTGTAAGCATATTTTCTCAAATTATGAAATTGTTAAAAAATTCTTTATTCACATTTTTGCAGCAAAATGAATATGCACTGGAATTAACAAGTGAAAGTTACTGGGTGTTAGGACATGGGAGAGAAGATTCCAAGCTTCATGAATTTTCATATTTGCATATAACTTATATTAAATATTAACACATATTTTACACTAATATATTTGGTGGAACAAGCCATGCCATTTCAAAAATGGAGAAGCCCCAGAAAGACAGAGATTAATCATATCTTTGTTGAAGAATTACAGTGTGTTGAGAATTGTTTTCCTGCTCAGCCTAGTTGCTATCTGATAATAGTAACAATTTTGATAACAAAAGATTTTCCACTGTCTTGCTAGATATTATAACATATTTCAAAATTGCAAAAATAGAAAAAAAATAATTGTGTTTTGCATAAGGAATAATTAATTGAGACCCACTAATGTAGATTTATAAATTTATGTGCATCTATTAATTCAGAAAATGTAGATAACATTGAAAAAATTCAAAAATCAGCATAAAAATAAGTTCATAAGTAACCTATTTCTGTCAGAGTACATGCTTAGTGTAAACAGAAAATAAAGAATGATGTTTTGTTTTTATGTTAAAGCAGTTTCACGCAGAGTTAGTGTTATTATTTGAGTAAAAATATTTTTTCATAGATACAAAGAGATAATTCTTAGAAATTTATCATGGATACCAATCACTTTAAGCTAATTTTCCCACAAAAGGGAAATGTTCAGTTCTATGCACTTCTGGTGAGAACTGTGATTTTGAAATGAATGGGGAAAATTTCTTCAGAGTAACTTCATTAATATAGTAGTACCTTGTTTCACAGACTTACTTTGTTCTACGATTTTGGGAAATATGACCACATTTCTATTTGCCTAAAAGGATGGAGTGGTCATGTTTGTTACCTGCTGCAAAAAATGCAAACAAAAACACAATGTTGCAGACTCTTCTCATTGCAAACCAATTTGTTTAGAAGCAAAAGCGTTCAGGTACTGAAGTACCACTATATATGCTTTTATGGTCATAGTTTTAATTTGGAAAAATTGTGTAAGTAAATTATTTCTCTTTAAATTTCAAATTTTCAGTATTCATCCATTTGAGAGCAAAAATGTCTAGTTTGTTATTCTTTATAGCTGAGTAGTATTCCATTACATGGAAATACCACAATTTTTTTTTATCCATTCCTCAGTCGAGGGACATTTAGGCTGCTTCCACGATGTAGCAATTATTAATTGATCAGCGATGAACATTGATGAACATATTTGAGATGAACATATGATGAGATATTTTTAGTTCTGAGATCTTTTTAGTTTAGCTGAGGATATGCTACTCAGTGAACTGAACAAGTCACATATATGTGAGTATCGTATTGTGGCACTGGTTTGAAGAACTCAAACAAAACCTATGTATATATAAAAAAATTACTTGGGTCAATCAGAGAAAAAGAAAATGAGAATGTTTATTATTTGATATTTGGATCCAATTTTGCTTTTTGAATTTCATTTTTATTCTGCTTGAAAAAAATAAGTCTTAAAATCTTTAAAAATAATGAAATGAATTGGTTTTCTTTGTGGAGAAAGTTTTAGTTTTTGCTGGTGTTTTCAAAATTTTCTCCTTAAACGTAAGTTTGTATATGTTTATGCATAGGATGGCTAAAATGATTATACTTTTAAATGTATTGATTATTGAAAGGGAACAATTGATGCTCACATGTTTACATTAATTTTGCATGCCTATATCTGTTTATCTAAACAACTCTTTTGAAGGTAGTGATATACAGTATTGCAACCATTGTGAAATTCCTATCATCTTGCTTTGTAAACCTATAATACTACTATTTTGGATTTGTAAAAAAATAGAAAATAAATAGATAAAATAAAATTCAAATTTTTCCTGGGAAGCTCCTCTGGTTTTCAGTCATTTGCATACTTTATTAGAAAGCAACTCATATATTAATGGAAAGTTGATGCACACATGAGGAATATTCTAGAATGAAGCAAAGACAAGTATCAAAATGTATATTTTAAAAAAGGCAAAATATAATGCTTTACTAAAACATCTACAGAGGAATGAAAGTATATGTTACCTGCTGTAGTTTTCACCAAAACTACTCTGGCCAATGAAGACAACTTAGTCAAGTAAAAAGGTGTTTTATAGTGAACAATCATTTATTGTGTATTTGTTTGTTTATTTATTTATTTATTTTTTGCTGAGGCTTGCAGGTTGATTCTAATTGAAAGATTTTTTTCCTAGTATGCTGTTACTCGTATCTTTTAGCTTGTGTCTGATTTTTGTGATGCACTGTGGAAATATTGATTATGGGCTAAAGAGGGGAGGATGGGAGAACAGTAAGCAGCAGAATAAACAGCTTCTCTGAGAGATACAGTCCAGATGCTGAAACATAGCATCATGGGAAGACAAGAAGGAAGGAAGTGGGTCCTCTGAACCCAGGAAGAATGTAAAGTGAGAACTGAAGCCCATAGAAAGAGCAAAAAGAAAAATTTAAAAGAAGAAGAAGGCAGTAACTGATGGTGCCTTTGCCTAGAGCCATACCCACTGCAAGTGGAGCTGTTGGAACCTAGGGACACACAATCAAGGTGACAGTGCAGCTGGCAACCTTGGAGGCCTCTGCAGAGAGAGGCAGCATTGGAAGGGAGAGGCAGTGGAGGGGAGCAGCAGATCTGGAATACTGCACTGATTGGCAGTGAGTGCAGAGGACTCAGTTCACCCGCGGGAGAGAGCAATTGGTTAGGAACCATTTTGGAGTCGAATTGGATAAGCCCAGAACCAGAACTGCTGCTAGCTTCCTCCAGCAGCTCCTAGCTGGGTACAGACCTATGAAAACAGCTTGGACTGAGCCCTGCCCCCATGCATATGCTAGCAGCCATTGCGGAGGTTCCCTGCAGTTAGCCAGCTCAGTCTAGAGGCAGGAGGCTGGCCCCATCCCTGTGCACACTCCAGGGGTGGTAGTGGAGGATCCTCACCTGTGATCAGCCCAGGTCTGCAAGAGTTGGCCCATCCTTCTGCATGCACTCCACCAACCATTGGGGAGACAAAGCAGGCTGGGAAAAGCAGCAGACAGCCTTGACCAGCACACAGAACAGCCACCATCAGATACTCATAGCCAGCACTGGGTAGAAAAACCAAACAGTCTGGCTTCAGAGAAATTGTAGCCAGTGTGGGAAGTGTTTAGGACCCCAGTACCCACTTGTTCAGAAGAACCTAGGAATATGTCAAGACAGAGAAATGAAAGGCAGTCTCTGGCCTCTAATCTAAGCAGAACAAGTCCAGGAGATGCAAACATGGAAGAGATCAGGAGTCGCACACCTGAAGTTTCTGAAGCAAAGGCAAAGTAAAGAAACAATTTCATGATGCTATAAAACATCAGCACCTCCCGAGAACCTGCCATGCTGGATCAGAGAAGATCCAACCAAAAGACAACTAGCCAGCCTTCCTGGTAAGCAGTGCACAGAAAGAGAAAAATCAGTGCCTCCAGTTAGCCTACCAGCATGTGGACTGAGAATCAACACCCCCACACACACACATCATAAACAACCTGCTAGTTCGGAGAACTGGCTAAATTGATAGCAACTAGGGTACATAAAGCAACTAAATGCTTGTATTGTTTGGTTGATTTTGCAGGCCTGGGGCCAGCAGTCTGAGAATCTCTTGGGAGGATGACAGTATGCAATGTAGCAAATATGGGGGATTTCTTTTTATCTTGTCTTTGAGGCCCAATATTGTTCTCACTGTTTTGATTTATTCAAAATTTTGTTTTGATTGGTTTTATTCTGTTTTATTTTTGGTTTGATTTTGCTATACCTGGTGGAATGGACAACGATTGTGAAGATAATAAGATATACTATAGTAGTTATTGTTTTCCTAGTATCCTGCTTTGAAGTTCTGTACCTTTGTTTCTATTCTATTCTATTGCTTTGTTTTGATTGATTTTGTTTTGTTTTGTTTTGTTGGATTTTACTATCTTTAAAATAAATTTTAAAAAAGAAATTAGAACAGAAATACTAACTCAGGTGAAAGAAGAAATGAAAAACTAATAAAAGAATTGCTAAGCATCTCTAAAGAAGACATAGATAAAAAATGGAGGTGAATAGGAAAATGAGGGAAACCTTGAATGAACAATGCAAAGAAAGATTTAGAATATATGACACAGATTCAAAGGGATATGCAGGAAATTAAAAATTCCATTGAAAGCTGACAAAACCACTTGAAAGAAACTGAAGACAGACTTTCAAACCTTGAAGACAGATTTGCAACTTTTGATCATGAAAGGAAAGTTCTCTTAAAAATAACAAGGAATCTGGAAGTAATGATTCGATGACTGCAAGACAACCCAAAGAAACAATACTTAAGAATAACATGTGTGAGTGTAAAAGCAGGAGTCAGCACAAATGACATTAAAGTCTGTTTACAGAAATAATATCAAAAAACCTCTCAAGCATAGGAAAATGAAGTGACATTCAGAAAAGTGATGCATATAGAACTCAAACTAGCCACAACTAAAATAAACCTACACTCAGGCATATAATAAAAAAGATCCAAGAAATTCAACCCAAGAACAGAATATTAAAAGCTTTTAGAGAAAAACAGATCACCTATAAAAGAAAACCAATCAGAGTCATGACAGACTTCTCAACACAAACCATCAAGTCAAGAAGAACTTGGGGTGAAATATTTCAAGTCTTGAAAGAAAACAACTTCCAACCCAAACTGAGGTACCCTGCAAAACTATCTTTCAAAATCAATGGAGAAACAAGATACTTCTATTACAAAGAATAACTGAAGGAATTCATGACCACCAAACCTACAAAGAATACAGATGGACATTTTAGAGAGAGAAAAAAAAAAAGACCACAACTCCAGGAACAGTGGCAGAGGGCTATCACTGAATGGGGGGCAGACCATTGAAAGGAGAGGAAAAGTAGGCAGCCAACAGCAAGAAAATAGCATGACAGAGATAAGGTAGTGTATGTTGGCCATAACCATTAATGTAGATGGCCTCAATTCACCAAACAAACAAACAAACAAACAAAAACACAAGAAGAGTGGATCAGGAGACAGAACCCATCAATATGCTTTATACAAGAAACACATTTAACTCAAAAGTGGGTTCATGGACTGAAAGTCAAAGAAGAGAGAACAATGCTCTATGTGACAGGGAACCAGAAAGATGTGGGGGGTAATTTGCCTATTAGCTGCAGAGTGAACAAGAAAGACATGGCATTTTTATACAATGGAAAGCTACTCAGTTATAAAGAAAGATAATCTCAAGGCTCTTCTGGGTAAATGGATACAACTTGAGATCATGCTTATGGATGAAATGATTCAGAGTCACATGGGTGAATATCTTGTTTTCTCCTTAGTATAAAAAACTAAAGGAGTTATTGGGATCCAAAATACACAATGCATACTGTGAAAGTAAAAGGGGAGGAAGTATCTAAAAAGAGAAGGCAGTGGCCATTGTTAATCTATTATCATGATTTGAATTCCATATTGTTTTCATTTTTCTGCTTAATTTGGTTTTATCTTGTTTTGGTTTGCCTAATTTTATTATATTTGATGGCATAGAAAGCTATTTCAGTAGTAGCAAAATATATTATGGTAGTCATTATTGATTTCCTATTATTTTGTTTTGAAGCCTTGTATTGTTTTCATTGTTTTGTTCTGAGTGATTTTGTTCTATTTTGATT
Organism: Dasyprocta punctata; assembly: GCA_004363535.1. Taxonomy (NCBI): domain Eukaryota; kingdom Metazoa; phylum Chordata; class Mammalia; order Rodentia; family Dasyproctidae; genus Dasyprocta; species Dasyprocta punctata. The sequence goes on from RJWM01000245.1 coordinate 244,781, forward strand.
TGTTTGATTGTATTATGTCTGATGATATAGGTAGCTCCTAAGAAAATAGCAAGAGACATTATGGTAACCACTGTTGTTTTACTATTGTTTTGAAGTCCTAGATTGCTTCCATTGTTTTGTTATTATTTGTTTTATTCTGTATTATTTTGTTTGATTTTATTATGCCTGATGGTATGAGCAGTTATTTTGAAGATAACAAGAGGCATTATGGTGAACATTATTGATTTCCTTTTATCTTTTTATGAAATCATATACCATGTTCATTGCTTTGTTTTGATTGATTCTATCTTGTTTTATTTGTTTGGTTTTATTCTCTTCAAAATAAAAAGGAATTTTAAATAAAATTGTCTAAAAATCCCACCTTTTCCATTAACCTAGGAGGGGAGGATTTAGTGTTACTGGCCCAGCTCTCAGTTCTCTAGGAATCAGCTGCAGTTATTTTTAATGACAGAAAGCAATCCACATATTGTCATCAACAATTATTCCAGTGTGGAATTGGCAACAAAATTGGCAACAATAATAGCTTCAAAGACAAACTGGACATTGCCATTCCATAAGAATAAATAATATATCAGTATTAACCACAGAAAAGGGATCTAAAATTATATTAAAAGCATTAAGGCAAACAAAATGCAGTGAATATTTTGTAAGTACAACAGTACCTCAACTAAAAATAGAAATTAATTCAACAGTAATAGCATAGAGTTAACTAAAGTTTAATAAGTGTTCATGCTTGAAAAAATAGAGGAACATGAACAGCAGAATGAAGGAAGTTAAATTTAAAACATGCAATGGAAGAGGAGAAGATAGATTAGAGAATGAGATAATGGTTCCTACTAAGGAGTAAAAGAAAATTAATACAATTGGATAAAAAAGAGAATATAGTAAATAAGAAAGTGAAGAAAACAAGAAAGAAATGAACAAAATAAAGACAAATAAGAAATAAAAAATACTAAAAAACAAACAAAAAAGGAAACATTACCCAAGACCTATTAATCCTTGGAGAGGAAAATTTTTAAAAATGAGGTAAAACAAATCATGTATGTTTTGAATGAGTAGTTTCTTTCCAGAAACTGCTATCTTTGAATCTAATCAAAAATGGGAAGGATAGTAAATCATTGCTAAGAACTATTTTGCTTCCACATTCTTACTTTTATGTGTGAATATTAACTTCTGTAATGCCTTTTCCACTGGCCATGTCTGTCAATGATATTTGCTCTAAGGTTTTCTTTATTCTAACAATTCACAGTTTCTGTCCTTCTGTGCACCACAAGATAAAGTTTTTCCAACTTTCTTTACAGTTTTTGCTTTTGCAAGGTGCTATCCCCTCTCTACATTCCCCTCTGTCAGTACACTCTAGGTTGTGCCAATAGTCCAAGATGGAGTGTGTCATTATTCACACTGGAGGATGTGAAATGAATCAGACTGGTCTCTGTGCTTTAAGTAGGGAGTAGACCAGGGATTTAAGCAGACTGCTGGACTTAATGCCACCACTTGCAGACCAAGCATACTCTGAAAGTCACACATTCATGGTTTTGCCTCTCAAAATTGAGGGCACAGCCACTTAGTCTTTCCTGTTCTGATCTTAAATTTCTCAGGTGTCCATGCCTAGCCCACACCCTCTCCAATAGTGTCACTTGTGACTATATCCCACCCAGTCACTGTGGCATGCAATAACGGATCCCATGAAGTGAAGTTTTGCAGTTGTTCTGTGGTAAATGTTAAATAATTAAGCCCTTTCTAAAATTGATACTGATTAAAACAGCCGTAAGTATAACAGGTGCTACCCTAGATTTCTATCATGATATGTGGAAGGAGTCTTCTTTTTTTCTTTCTTTTTTTGTAGTAAAACTGCACATTTCTTTTGTGGTTTAGAGTAGCTGTGGATACTTCTTGGGGCTTACACTGCTGGCCTGGTCCACTGTTTCTCATTGCCAATACCAACATTCTTGATGCTTACCTTGTGGTGGAGAGACAAGTCCTCCTTGGTGAGAGCCAGGGTGAGATTTGCAGGCTGCTTCATTCTCTTCTCTACATTTTCTATTTTCTCCAATTTTTCTGTAATTTCTACTTTTCCTATCAGCTCCTTCTGAATTTCAGGAGGTCTACTTCTTTTTTTGTTTTTCTCTTTATGAAGTTGAACTTTTCCAAGTGTCTTGATTTGAGGGCTTAGAGAGGATGTACTCTGCAGATGATCACTAGTTTGCCTTTTCTACCCTCAACGTGAAAAACTTCAATCAATAGTTATATGTAGTCTTAATATGCATGCTTGTATTAGGTGAAAATTTATGACGGTTATGGCTTGTATCTAGATGTCACCCCAGAACCTCAGGAGAACGTAAGTGGTTTTTTTCAGATGTGACAGGATCTAGGGTGTGTTATGTTGGGGTTAAGTGTTTGATGCTAAATCAGTCCACTGCTTGGTATGGCATATTTTCAAGTATGGATAATGGGAAGGCCTACTCAGAATTTGGGCGACACTACCCAAAGTTTGAGTAGCCAGGAAAGGACCAAAGAGAGATTCTGCTGTTGCTTCTGCTTCTTTTTCTCCTCTTTCTCCTCCCTACCCTCCTCCCCTCCTCCTTCCCCTCCTCCTCTCCCTCCTTCTTCTTTTTCACTACTTTCATGCTTGCTTCTTTCCACCTGATATGAATTGTTTCTCCTCAGCAATGTGCCTTTACAATGCCACTCTGTCTTGGAGTCAACCAACTGTGAACTGAAACTTCTACAAAATATAAACCAAAATAAAACTTTCTTCCTTCAACTTTGGGTGTCAGGTATTTTTTCAGCCATGAGAAATGTGACTAAGACTATGAACCTATGATCTAACCATGTATGTAAATGCTAAATTGTATTTATCAGTTCAGGAATATAAGGAGTAAAGATAATGAATTCAAAGTCTAAAAATTTGCTTTTTCTAATTTACTGAAAGTGAGTAGAATTATTTTATATAATAAAGAAACAAAATTAAATATTACCTTAAATTGCCAAGTGATAGACTTAAAACACCAATTTCCATATATTACTATTGCATTGCTGCCACGACAAATGAAATTATCACAACTTTATTGATTTACACCAACAAAATCTTTTTATTTTACTTTTTGGAAATGGAAAGTACAAAAGTGGATTGACTGGACTGAAATCCAACTTTTGGAAAGACTGGGATTTGTACACTTCTAGTTGCCACATGTATTTCTTCTGGGGACATTCTTCTATCTTCAGTACATCACCAAAACACGTGCTTCCATCATTATGTCCAGTTGCCCTCAAACTCTAATTCTTTCTTCACAGTCCTCAAAAGAACTCCTCTGATTACATCAGGGGACCATGGTAATTTTAGACTCATATTTGAAAGACCCTTGACTTTATTACATTTGTGAAGCTGTTTGTATGTCATATAAGAAATTGTCAGGTTTAAGGAAATATGACATGGCTATGGTATATACAAGGGTTACTTTACAACAGGTAAACACCTATGGCCTCTGAACAGCAATATGGAGAACAGTGTAAATGTATACTTGTGTATATTTGCATTAATATATATTTGCAATTTCATTGTCTTTATATTTGATAAGAAATATAAATTACTCAGAATTTAGTAATACTTCACAATTAGGTCATTGTTTTAAGTGACTCAGGAATAATGCGCAATTATTTTTAAATACTAAGATCAGAATATGTATTAATTATAAAACTCTAAAATGTATGTGTTCATTTTAGGATAAAGTTATAGTGATCCAGCAGAATGTTCCAAAATACTTTTGCATACTGTATGACCTTGGGAAAAGAAGAAAAATAAAATTTCATTTATTTATTTTCTTTTTCAAAGAATTCCATGTTTAAAGAGTTGTGGAGTGGCAGGAAAAAATAAGCTATTGCAAGTGGAAAATAGACAGATTCGTTCCTCTTATCGCTGTGGATGAACTCCTAAAAGCTCTTAGAGAATGAATGAAAGAGAAATCCATAGGGAAACTACTTCAGAGAATTCACCTGGGATGCCAATAGAATAGGCGATGAGGTTAGATTTTGGTTCACTGTCAGAACACAGAAAGAAGACTACCAATTCTCTAACTGCTAGTATGGTCTTTTAAAAAGTTTAACAAAGTTTAAACATGCTTGAAGTGATTATTGCCAGACTCTTTAGGAAAAGGCTGTTGTCCTGATTTAATAGTATAAAATAGAGTCCCTGATTAGAAAAAAAAAGTTGCAAATAAAATTTATAGCACAATGTTTTTGTGCAAGGTGCTTAATATTCTTTACTTACTGGGCTGGGCACAAACTCAACAGCAATCTTCCTGCCTCAGGCTCCTTAGTGCTGGAATTACAGGATTATGCCACACATCTGACCATAAATATAAGATTTAATAACGACTAGATTAGCTGAAATAATTTGTTTCTTAAATTTTAATTTGTATACCAGTCACAAATTCCATTTCAAAGTAATAGAAAATACATATCTCAACTTCATGAGGCTGTGGGTTTATCAAGTTTCTTTTTTCAAACATGAATCTCAGAATCCCTTTATTATGTAGAAAAAACAAAAACAATTTTACTTGTTCTCTAAAAATACTCATTTTAAAATTAACATATTCAAATTATTACATATTTTCCTCAAGTAATAAATTAGTTTTTCACTCCTTGAAATTACTAGTGGGAATGAATGATCTTAGAGTATTACTGTAGCCCAAGCTTGATTTTTTGCACTTTTTAAATTTTCTTATGAAATCATCTGTGAAGGATAACAAAGTTGTAGAACAGAGTACATAGTGTTCTTTACCAATCAATTTACAACTTTTGTCAAAGAAGAAAAGAAAAATATAATACTGCAAAAATGCCTCCTAGATTTAAGAGAATCTGTGTATCTTTAAGCAGAATTTCCAGCACTCACAGGTCTTTCAAAATTGACATTAAAGACTCCTTATAGTTTATTTTTTATTTTTATTTTTATTCTTTGTTACTGTGTTTAGAATCTGTTACTGTGGTGTTTGGAAGCTAACCTTCTTGTCTCTTGATTGTTGCATGATACATAAACCATTATTTCTCCTTATCAATGAGAAAAGCTGTCTTCATTTCCCAAACCCAGAATATAACACTAACTGATTTTAATTAACAGATTTGATTTTAGTAAATTTTTTCTGCCTTTTTTTTTCTTTCTGAAAACATTTTGGCATATATTATGGTTTCACAGAAGTCATATATAGTCAATTCTTCAAAAAGAAGCAAGCAGTCCCTGTAAGGACAAGACCAGGAAACAGAGAAACTAATCTCTGAAGTATACATTCTACAATAATTCCTTAAATAGTCATAAAAAATTTAAACACACAGACTACAAGTACCTTAACTTTATGCAGAATAAAATTATAAGAAAGGGATTCTTGAAAATTGTATAATAATCTCAGTAATCCAACAAGCTTTGTAAAAACTCTGATTTATTTTATTTTTTAGAGTGTCATTTAAATATCTGGTGCTATTTTGAAGGACAGGACTTGTGGATATTCTAATGTATTTCAAATTTAGTGTGTGAGTTCTTTATTAGCATTAGTCCAAGCACTGAAATCATTTTTCAATGTCATTTCTCTTTTGTATCATATCAGAAACATTTCAAATGGTGGAATGTAAATGTGGTAAACATCAAATTTTTTCAATATTTTAAAAGGACAAAGAACAAATATTTTGAACCAATCGGTATGTCAAATGCCACTTTAAGTGTACATTGACTACCATTATAATGAAGAGGGCTATAGGTTATACAAATTTGATATGAGAGAATTCCACAGATACATTGTGTTTTAACTCAGGTCTTTATATAATATCTCATACCAGTAGCATAATATAAAAAAAAAAATAGATCAACTGACAAATATATTTGTACACAAAACTTAAAAACATGCATGTCATTCTTTATATTATTATTGGCTAGATCGTGTATGAGGAAGAATTAAATACATTACCTCTGGAAAAAGTTAAGTTTATGAACCAAAGCACTTTATAAGGGTAATTAGTTGAAAAATATGAAAGTCAATTTGTTGAAAAATATGGAAGTCAAATGTAGCTCTGAAAAATGAGAGAGTTTTCAAAATAATAAAATGAAATATCAAGTGAAATAAAAGAATGCATATCCTTAATGGATTCATTGTGAAATGTAGGTTTGGACAGTTATATAAATTTTTGCTTATAAAAACACAACCATTTAAAGTTTAATTCAAGAGTCTCTTCAAATAGCAGAAATGTTCAGATTTCCATGTACTAAGCAGAATTTCTTATTCTAATTTAAATACAATGCAGTCATCTTTCATTAAAAAATTACATAGACTTACAAATACCATATAAAATTGCAAAAGGATACTACTCTGAGCAGTATATTGTGTTGTCTCATGCTAGGTAAAAGTCACAGACTATCCAGTACTGCATCTTCTAGAAATACAACATTTGTTAGACATAAATTGATAGCAAAATCAAAATGAATACATATTCTCCCAGGGAGTTAGGGCATCTGCAATACAGGCTGAGAGAAACATAAATAGTTGCAGAGTCTGACAAATTTTTTCTGACAAGCATATGATGAAATATAAAAAAGTTTCTGGAGGTCAAAGAGCCAACACAGCTCCAGAAAAACTAAACATCATGGAAAAATAGAGTACCATAGCAGGGGTATTTCTCATTCATTTTCTCATATTAAAAACCAACCGGATACTTTTTTTTTGTCCTAGAGTTAATTGTTCAAGAACAATTATGCCAGGTCCTAAGAACTTCCATGAGAATTCCTGGACTTCATCCTAATCGATTTTGAACTGCACAGCCTCTCAAAGTCATTTTTGCTCTTGCTAAATCTACAGCGTCATTGAATTGCAGGAAATGTAAATTGATGCTGTTATGGATTACAAACTGGTGGTCAACTTAGCACCAGCTTCAGCTGGTGTTGAGTTAAAGATGTTCCACCTGAAGAAAGTTGCCAGCATAAATAGGGACGTGGGGAAGAAGAGCCAGGTGTTGTGGGTTCTTCCAAGAGTTGCTGTGGGAGCCGCTGGTTCTCCTGGAGGTGCTTGTCACGCTGGCTTCGCCAATATGGACTCGGCCATTATCGTCGGAAGAGCTCGGGACCTCATCGGTGAGAGTGGCTGTGTTCATGTTGTGGGAGCTCTGCTCCTCACACTGTGCATCGCTTCCTGGCTCCGGAGGGGAGGCTGTGTGCTGGAGAAGCTGGTCACGCTGGGCTTCCTGACCTGTGCTCAACTGTTCTCCATCGTCGGAGGAGCGCGGGACCTCGTCGCCGTTGGGGATGGCTGTGGTGCTCTTCAGGGCAGCCCCGCTTCTTCTTTTGAGCGTGACTTC
>RJWM01000246.1:0-135787 GCA_004363535.1 Dasyprocta punctata
GTAAGACAGCCTCTTAGGGTGTTTAGCAAGTTAGATAATACATCAAGTTAAGTGGAGAACCTTTTTGAAATTGTATACACATGAGCTCCTTCTTTCTGAGAACTCCATCAACTCTAGGTAGCCCCATAGCTACCTTGATATGGTAGCAGATCTGTTCAGCAGCTTTAGCTAATACATTCTGAAAATGCTTCCTAAATAATGCTCGTACATTTCTCTATAAATTGTGTATCTATGCATTGTACTTACCCAACTTTCTCCAATATTGCAAATATATCCATTTATCTACATGTACTAAGATTAGGAAACAGCAGTTGTAAATATTATACAGTGGGAGAAAGACTTCAAGATATCTTTTGCATATAGTGGCCACAATTCAGCAATACATAAGTGTAAGTATCCTGGCATCAAAACAAAAAGTGAGAAACCAGGATTTAAAGTAAACATTATGATAAAAGAGTTAAAAAAAAAAAAACTAAGGTTTTAGAGTCACACAGATTTTGTTTTAATTTCTCCATTATTCTTTACTTGATTTTTGATGGCAAGCCCAGAGACCTTGGTGATCAAGCCATTTGAATCTTCAGTTCTTGTGTCTGTGAAATGGCGCAGTGTTTTTCCACTTAAATCTCCACTCTTCCAATTCTAGTTATGCAACATTGAGTAGACATCTAATCTCTGTGTATAATTTTTTTTCATTTGTAAAAGGGCACAACAATAATAGGTCTTTCACAGAATTGTAGAAAAGTTAATAAATTAATATATTCAAAATGTTTAAGTATATAGCTTCCTATTGACTTCAGTAAATCTTATCTATTATTTACTGTCTGTACATTCTATTTTACAGAAATCCTAGGAGTCTAATCTTGTGGTGGGTGAAAAGTCATTCTACTAATTGAAATTCCAACTAAATATTAGCTAATGTTTTCATTTTTATCAGCCAATAGTCCACAAAGTATTTGTCTAAATATAAACTTAGAATATAATGACATTTTCTAGTTGATGCGTAGTTATATTATTTATCAGACATCTTTGGGAACTTGCAGTTAATCTCAGAATGTCTTGCTAAGAATTTGCACATGTGTTTCAAATATATGTGAAGACATTCACATTTGCAGGAGTTCAGAAAAAAACCACAAATGATGAATTTCAAAGCAACTTTTTAAATTAGCTTCATTTTTAGACTTCCAATTGAAAAGGTAAACAACTGATTTTGTTTTCCTGTTTATTTTCCAGGTCAGACTTGGAATTATTTTAAATTAACTTTACTTGGTAGAAGAAAGAAATCATTGGTACGTGGACAGTAACACTTCAGAATGAGATCCTTAAATCATACCCATCAGAGATTACTCAACAGCCACCACTAGCTGACTCATATTTTTAAAATGTGCACTTTTACAGTCATGCTTGCTATTTTTTAAATTTTGAATTCATCCAAGATGAATTTCTCTTTACCTAATGCTTAATAAGCCACATTTTCAGTTCATGTTTGAATACCCCTTAACATTACAAAATGACTGCGTTACTTTTTCTGTTTTGTTTTCTCTTCTGTCTCACATACCTAGCTCGCTGAAAACCCATTGATGTAATTGAAATGTGTGGAAGCTAATATTATCAAGTTAGCTTATGTATAGAATGGCTTTTCTAAACGTACCAGAAGAAATCTTGTACCAAAAGTATCTTGAGAAGACTCTTTGCCTATATTTTATCATAACACCCAACCAATGAAAAGTCATACTGCCTCAAAATATATTGGATTTACTGAACTGTGTCTTCAAAGAAAAGGTTGTTTTATGAAGGAAAGGAACTAGTTTTGCTTTTTTCTGATCAGAAGATTATCTGGTTTGAAGTGAACTGTTATCTCAAAATAAATGAGAAGCAGCAATAGAAGCTCAGTGAAAACCCAAGAGACAGTGCTTGCTTTGAACTGGAAGTGGAGGCAGCATTACACAATGTGTAAATGTCTGGCAAGACTATCAGACAAAGGTCTCCCTCAGTGCTGTGAAGCATTGCAAATCTTCAGCCTATTAGATACCCATCAAAGTTTCCAAAAGGAAATTTGTTTTCACATGCCCTGGGGTACTGATGATACATTTAATTTCACTGGGACCAAAAAAATAAAGGAATGAAATTTTTAAAAATTGTTTTTCAGTTGTATAAGGGTAGTTATATTTCTTACAATCACCCCCAAATAGATTTTTAAGAAATAATCAATTGGTCCTTGGTAAAGAAAGCAGCTGTGTGAAGGCTAATCGTAAAAAGACCTACCTGAACAAACTACTTAGAGCTAAGAACAATTAAGAAACAAAAAACCACAAGAACTTTTTTTTCAACTACACAAGTTAGGTACTTAAGATGTTTGACCTAGCTTTAAAACAATTTCAGTTACTCTGGGTTAATATGCCCACAAGAAAATAGAAGTTCAAGCTACCATATTGAAAATGGATCATGCCATTTAGAGTTGCCAACACTTACCAAAAGAATGAGTCTTATTCTTGAAAAGGAGGAAAAAAAATCATAGCTACTCCAAACCTATATGTTCTACTTCTTCCTAATAGCCACTCTAAGAGCCTGCCTTTCAAAGGACTGAGGTTATCCCCAGGAGTTAGACCATGTGGCTTTAGAACAAAATGAAAAGTCTTTAAAATTGTCTTTCTTTTATAAAGGTAAAATTTCTATTGAAAAAAAGAATCTTATGGCTCCTTCCCCCAACCCCAAAAAGAAGTACCCTGAGTGCACGAAATACTTCAAAACTGAAAAGAAAATAACTTTGAAATTTTCCTCAAATAATTTTATGAAGAAAGAAGGAACTGTCATATACAAAAGAATAATTTTTCTGCTCAAGGTAAAAATACTCTGTGATTGGGCTCAATTTAGACTTGGACTTCCAACAACGTTTTTGCTCCAGGAAATAATATGTTAAAGAATGGAAAAGAAGCCAATTTAAGACATCAACATTTAATTCTCATTACCAAAATTATAATCATAGAAGGGAGGATTTCTAAAATTAGAGTCCAAAATAACTATTGAGCTGAACTCATCCTCGAAGGCAGTACTAAGCGTTTAATTAGGCTATTTCTGCGAGGAAAAAGCTGGTAAATCAATATAATCTAATAAGCTTTTGGCCAGGGCAAAGGAAGAATGATCACAATTGCTTGCCATGTATTTACTCTTCAGGCCTTTTATTGGGCGAATTCCACTAAAGAACAATACAATCAAAGGGGTTGGAGCAGAGAGAATTTTTTAATGGAAGAATTCTGGCTTCAGGATACTATGTTATACACTGAAGATATATAAACCTTCTTTGGAAATTCTCCCTATTTATTTTGAGCTTCATAAGTTTGATAAATGACTGCTTTTTCTCCAACCTATTAAACAGAAAGAACAGGATGACCTGAACATTCATGGCTTTAAAGTACAGCACGTGAATCTGTGAAAGTTAGCAAGTTTTCTGATTTGATTCACTATAGTACAAAGAGGATTTGGCTTACACTGCAACAAGAGGAAAATATCCTTAAATAAATCACTTTGCCTTTCCAGGTCTCATTTTTATTTTTTTAAAACCAAAAAGTTGGGTTAAATATTTCCTAACCTTCATTGTTTATAAGAATTTAGTGTATACATATATGTGTGTATATATATATACATATATATATATGCTGTTGTTGTTGTTAAGGTGGAGTAATTACCTTACTTGTTTGGATCATTCCAATAGAAATTTCCATCTAAGGTTCACAGTGAGTTTGGTTTCAGTTTGCTTAAATAGGAACCCTGGGCACCAGATCTACCTCAGTCTAATACATTCCCAATTATTTTAACAATGGAATGAAGAAAACTTCTGCTGTTTTTTCCATGTTCTATGAAAGTAAATGACTCTGGGCAGAACTACAGATAGAAAAAGGCTAAACTGCCTCTGCCCTGTCCCTTGTACTTCTCATTTTCTCAGCTGAATTCTCCCACTTCTAATAGCCTCTCCCCCACCACACCTGACTCTAGGGGCCCTCATCACAGAGAATGATTTTTCCTGGTTGTACTTCTCACAATACTTCATTGGGGTTACTACCGCATGATGAGAAATGCAGAACAAAGTCTCACAGAGTTGCAAACTCTGCATTTGGAGCCAGATTCACCTTAAATGACTCAATCGCCGACTTCTTGTTGCATCTGATTTGAAATATAACTCTAGATGTTCCAATCTGAAACTATACTTCTCATAGACCTTCAAGGACTATCTCATCCAATATCTCAAACTTCATTGAGCATAATAATTACTGGATTACTTTCTTATGTTTGCAGTATATAATGATTATATTTGTGGTAGGGAGTTGGTAGATGCATAAAATACATTTTAATTCTTTTTTTCCATCTTCTTCTCCTTCTCTCCCTGCTCCAACTCTTAGTCCCCTTCTCATTTGCAAAAATTCTATATTTATTATTTCTTTCTTCAATTCTTCTTCCCGCTCTCCCTTTCTTCCTCTCCCTCCATTTCTTGTTTCCCTTTTTTAAAAATGCATATTCATAGGTCTCATTCTCAGAAATCCTGATTTATTCAGTCTTGGTCGGAACTCAGGAATATGCTTTCATAATACGGCTTTCAGGGATATGCTTTTTAAAAGAGGCTTCTGGGAGATTTGGTTGTGTCCTTTGGGAAACTCTAGCTTAAAAAATCACAAGTGTGAAAAACTCTGAATTCTAATAATCTAGGTCAAATTTTAAAAGTATTAGATCTATTATAAGGCAGCACAAAACTGAGGAGTGAAAAATGACATGAGAATAAATGACACAGAATTATTTTTAAACCATGAGAATGTGGGAACACAATTAACTTATAAATCTCTTTTGAAAAGTTTAAGTTTCAAGAGTTTTCCTTAAACTAAAACTTCTTGTCCTAATTGGAGACAGAGAACACTGTTGTAAAGTCAAACATCAAAACCTTTACTAAGAATCTCTATAGAACGTCCCTGATACACCACAACCACATGTATTTTTCAACTCCCTGAATTAAGACAATCTATAAAGAAATGCTCATTTATTAGCAACTTGTGTTTGACAGTTTATTTCATGTCAGCCTCCAGCTTTCCTTCGCAAGCTTATTTGCATAATGTGTTATTATGTCTAAATGGAAAACTAAATGCCTCCATGTGGTCTTTAAATGACAAGTGCTTGTCAGCTTCATGCAATATTCAGAAGTAATAGATCCAAATCACAACAGCACTCACTGAGATGTTAAAGAAAAACTTGTTGTGTATCCTTCCTTGACAAATTTACACTTTGGTACAGAATTGTCAATTAGACATTCCATGTGTTAAACAGTTTAGCTCAACTGTGAAGGAATTTACTGTAGCTTTATTCTACTGTATTCTAAGTAATTATAATTCACATTACAATTTTTTTTATTAATTCAAAGTAACCCAGGGAGTAATCTCCAAATGACCTTGGCAAGATATCTCCAAGAACTGTGTTTAATCATTTTAAAATATGTGAAAGTTTATGATAATGCTTTTAAGAACTCTGGAAAAACTAGTGTGGAAATCTAAAATTAACTTGTTCTTATATTTGATGTTTCAGGATCAGCAAAACGGTGGTAATTTTGATATTTAACAAGAAATACGCTATTTAAAAGGAGCTTTTATTGTATCCACTTTTCCTTGTGTTTATTTAGAGTTGTTCTCATTTTAAAGTACTGATTCAACAGTAACATTAATCTAACATTACCACCAATAACTGAAACTACTCCCACATGACCCGCTGGAAAGAAGTCATTTTATCTCAAGGGCCTTTTCAATGGAAAGACAATAAAGAAGAGAATGTAGATGCAAAACAGACATTCAGGCAGGTTCCCCCAGCCCCGTGCTGGCCCCTCTTCCCTCCCACACACATGCTGCTACAGAGAGAACTCATGCCTGACTTGGCGGCTGCCCCTCAGCAGAACGGGTCCTGGAAGTTTCCCGTTAGAAACATGAAAAGATAATGGAGGTCTGAGTTGCCTGATGTAGGGATCCTGGGCGGCTTCCAACAACACAGAGTAGCACGGACTCCCATGGGGAGATGAGATGGACCAGGACACCGAGGTAAAGGAAAAGAAGCGGGCTTGGTTTAATCTGTATCAAGCTCTCAGATCCCTCTACAAACTAACAACCAGCAATAAAATGAGAGACGTGACAATGTGACTGATTTTTCTGGTGGATCTCTCAGGACTTAGTTGATTTGGGACTTTGAGTGATGAGAGTCTGCACACCAAGCGCCAGTTGGTGGGAAATGTGCTTTTGGGGATGTTTGACCCCATCCTGACCCTAGAAAGTTATGATGTGTTCAATAGGTTTTGTTTGGAAGGACTGGAGACTGGTGATGGATGGCAAATGAGTGAGCAGAAGCTGACCTCAGAGTAACAACAAGGACCCAGTGAACCCAGATAATGGCCTATTGAAGTGAGTTCCTAAGAGACCTTAAAATGTAGTCACAGAGCAAGAATTCCAAGCAGCGGATTGAAAACTAAGCCATCAGAGGACTGTGGGATTCATGGGACACTGAATATAGAAGATACCTTAAAGTTATGCTACCTCGCTCCCATTCTTTAACAGATAACAAAAAAGCAGCCCAGAAAAATAAGTTATAAAATGGTTTACCAGCCTGCTTAATGCAAAATTGTACTTGGATTTGAATCGTGTAGCATTTAGTCACCTGTGCTTTTATCATGTCTTGTTGGAGAAAATATGAGTGTATCCATATGCTCTCCAATACTTTAGTCATAAATTAGAGTAAATGGATTGGTAACAAATCTAACCCTATTTCATTTACTGTCTGTCCAAGATATTCTTGTCAGTGTACACGCTCTTGTTACTTTTACTAATATTAATATTATTATCTATTGTAATCGTAGTATCAACAAAAAATATAGAACAAATGATGATGAAACTGTCCTTTTTGGAACAGACTTAAAGCTTTCTGATCATAGTACATACCTGTTTCAGTCTCCCTGTAACAGAAAAAGAACGTAATACTCACTTAGTTAAAATTTATCCAATAAATAAATACGTATTGCTTAGCACCCACTCCTCTCATTCATTCAGCAAAAATATTGTCATCACTTGTTAGATGGCAGGCAATTTTCTAGAGGACTGGAGACAAAGCAATAAACAAAGCACAAGACATTCCTATACTAATAGTGCTTATACTATAGCGGGAGAAAGAGTGCTTACCCAAAATAATTCATAAAGTAATCTCAGAGGTGCTTAAATATAGTGTAGAGAAATGAAGCCAAGCTAGTGGGAACTCTAGCCTACAGCTACTAACAGCCGGGGGGGCGGGTAGGGATAACTCATTGAAGAATATTAGAGGACTAAACTTTTTTGTTTGTTTATTTGTTTAAGACAGCATCTCTCTAGTTACTAAATTCCTCAGGCTGGGCTTGAAATTGCAATCCTCCTTCCTCGGCCTCCTAAAGTGCTGGGATTAACAGGTGTGTACTACTGCATTTCACACTGTGTGACTTGCAAAGTACTAGTTCTTCAGAAAATAATAGTTGTTTTGTGAAAAATCGAACTCTTATGGGTAAATAATTTTAATAAACCATGGATTAAATAAGTGTATTTCTGTACAGTTCATCATAGGATATGAAACACTAGAGCTGTACTATACAAGAATATTGTAGTATTACACAAAGCATTTCCCTCTCTTGACTGTAGAACGCACTGTGCAAATCGTGGAAAGCATTTGGGAACAAAAATACAGTATTGTAGATTTTTATAAATGGAGATGGGAACTGTATATGTGCATATACTTTTGTTATGCAGATACATCCTTAGTGACCCAAATATCCATTTTGTTTTTAACACAGTAGAGTCAATACTGCATTTTAAGAAGTGATTGAGGCATTCAACTTTGAATGTTGGTATCTGAGGAACTACCGATTACATATCTCCATGAAAGTGAAAAATATTCTTTTAAGTTATGAAACATATATTCAGGTTGTAAAAGTATAAGACAGATACAGCAAAAAGGAAAAATAAATTTTGATGATTCATATAGAGTATTTGTATTTGTCTATATGCCACACTAGCCAGTGTAGTGAAAAGATTTCAAGCTAAACCTAGGTGACACATAGTGACACACAAATAACCAGTATGTGAAAAAATATGAACAAGCCAGTAAATGAACAAGGATATGACACAACATTCCATAATACTATGCTTATTTTATCCTGTGGTTGACACATTGCATGCTCTCTTTTTAATTATGGAGGGGCATCTCATAGGACATAAAATGAATTAGAAAGTAAATAATTTAGTGACTGTTATGGTTTGTGTCTAGATGTCCCCCAAAAGCCTCATGAAGTTAGGGGGCAGGTTTTTCGGAGGTGTCTGCATCTAGAGTTTGTGATTGATTCATGATCCAATGCTGGGATTAAGGATGTGAGTGTTCTATCTGCACTAGGGCATGTAGGCTGCATAAAATATAAGGGATGGAAAGAGGTTTGTCCTTCCCCCATCTTGTTGCTTTTGCTGTCTTTTGCTGCCCTGAACTATTCTCCTCTGCCGTGCCACTCTGCCTTGGAGTCAGCTGATTATGGACTAAAACCTCTACAAACTATGAGCTAAGTAAACCTTTCCTTCTTTAACTTTGTGTGTCAGGCATTTTGTCTCAGCAGTGAGAGAAAAGTAACTAAGGCAGTGGCTTTTAGTATATTCATAATGTTGTGCAATTATTACCACTATCTATTTCAAAATATGTTCATCATTCCAAAAACGAAAACCTGCACCTCTTAAGCAGTTACTCCGTGTTATGATCTGAATCTTAAGTGTTCCCCACAGGCTCGTGTGTTAAAAGTTTGGTCCTTAGTAGTTGGTATTTGGGAACTGGTGGAACTATTTAGGAATTGAGGCCTAGGTGAAGGAAATCAGGTTAGTAGGGGTGAATCCTTTAAGTATTACAGGCAACTGAGTTAAATAGAAATATTTATTATAGGCAGTCAGACAAGGCTGGGCCCTGGAAGAAACCAGTGCAGAAGACTAGATACCTTGTAACTGTGTGGGGAGACAGGCACCTCTCACTGCAAGACAGACCTCAAGACAAAAAATCAAACAAATACACCCACATCCAAAGGACAAACATCAGGGATTGATATTCTAAATAAGACTTTGTCACCCTGAGGAAACCAGAACAAACATCCACAGGACAAACATCAGGGATTAATATTCTAAATAAGACTCTATCACCCTGAGGAAACCAGGAAGGGTCACTAATCCATCCCCCTACAGACACAGCCCTTGCTCTATATTCATGCCCACTTGCTACATGACCCGCTTCCCCATTTGTCCCTGATTTAATTAATTTTACCTGAACAATTATACTTGTAATCTTATTGGTTGACCATAGTTCTGTCCCACCTCACGCCCACCTTGCAAATTCTCATTTTTTCCCCACCTTGAACCCACCTCATCTTGCGGTTTTGCTCTACAAAAGTTCCTCTCAGGGACAGGGATTTAGTACAGCGGCGTAAGCGCCTGCCTGGCAGACATGAAGTTGTGAGTTCAATCCCTGATACCAAAAAATTAAAAAAAAAAAAAAAAAAGTCCCTTTCAGACAGAAGCTTTCTTTCTTTCAATAAGTATATTCTGCTCTTAAACTCCATTGTTCCTAAAATTCATTCTATGATTTTCGAGAACACAAACTCACACTGAATGCCTAGTAGGTTGGGAGTTTTTGCTCCTGTATCATAAGCTGCTACTGAGACCCTGGCTACCTTCCTTCCCTCTCTTTGCTTCCTAGTTGCCATGAGGTGAGCAGTTTTGCTCTGCCCTGCACTCCTCACCATGACATTCCTCCTCACCACAGGCCCAAATGCAATGGAGCCAGCTGACCCAAAACTGAAACCTCCAAAGCTCTGAGCCAAAATAAACCTTTTCTCCTTACAGGTGTTTTGTCACGACAGTGGAAAGCTAACAAATGCACTATTCATTAGTCTTCCCCTTCATTCACTCAACCTCTAATTGTTTTTTTCATCTACATTTTTACTTAGTCTGGATATTTCATAAATGGAAACATACAATATGTGACCTTTTATGTCTGACTTCCAATATTTAGCATTTTTCATGTATCAGTGCTTTATTCTATGTCACATTTTGTCTATCCATTTACCCATTGATGAACACTTGAAAGCTTTTTCTTTCTTTTGATTGCTATGTATAGGGCTGCTATGAGGCTACGACCATGAATTTACAGTTTAGGTATTTGAGAACCTGTTTTCTACTGTTTTGTTACATACCCAGCAATGGATTTGCTATGGATTACCAGTTGTCATATGTTCAACTTTTTAAACTTCAACCTGTGAGGCTCTTTATAACAAGAAAAGGGAAAAGAAGAAAAAAGAAAAAAAATAGAACATGAAATCCTGGTTAAGTTCTGCTGTTATCCTATGATAGAGAAGAAAACTAACTCAGGTGAGTTGGGCAAAACTTTTAAGTAGGCACTTGTCTTCAACTTCACCTTCTCATGGGCATGTATTCAGTCTGTGTAATTCATTCACTCCAGTTTTGCAATCCTGTATTGGGCCCCTGACCCCAGCTTCACCAAATCTTTTCCTTATTTATATCTTACTGTGAATTTAAGTTATCACATTACGTATTTGTGTTACCTCTATCCTCTCTAGCATAGAAGATCTTTGAGAATAAGGTCTTCCTCTGCCTATTGCTGTTTGAGAGGACTTCAGACAATGACTGGCACATAATAAATAACGAATGCCCATGGCCAAATTTCTCTGCTTATGGACCACGATTAACTTGTGCTTATTAAAAGAACTTTTGGCATCAATGAACTGTTGTGTTTGTGGAAACAGGGCATAGTTTTTTAGGAATTTTTTTTTTTTTTTTTTTTTTTTTTTTTTTTTTGGTACTGGGAATTGAACCCACAACCTCATGCCTGCGAAGCACTCGTGCCGCTAAGCTAAACCTCCAGCCCATGGACATAGCTGTTTAAAGGAGGAGGAAACATTGAAATGCTATTATTGCCCAGGTGGCATCATCCTCTATGTACAACCAAGTAGATGCCACTGTCCCCCTGGGCAGCACAGCTGTCCAGTTTGCTCCGAACCATCTGCAGCGGTGAGTTGCAAAGTTTGGAATCTTCTAGGTTTGTTTTTAAAAAGAAAATGAGGCAGCCTGCTATTCTCTAAAGTGACAGTGATTTATATGTGTAGCTCCCCAGGTATCAAAGAGAAAATGAACCCCAGGATGTCTCAGGCTAACAGAAATAAAAAGCTTTCTAATGCATCTGCACATAAGCTACCAACCAGATTTAATTACCTGGAGAGATAGCAATCAGCCTGTTTCTCAAGGTAAGAGAAAAGTGAAAGGTAATAGAAAATTGTATAAATACTGCTATTCATTTTTTAATCTACTGTAAAACTGGGGAGAGAACAAATACAATCCTTCACCCTTCTTGGGCATCCTTATTTGGGAATAATTATGCCTGCAGGGATTGGTTACAACCTTCAAGGCAACTGTGGTGGATTTTAGTGGTTGATAAGGTCCAGTGGTAATAAAATGAAGCAGGACCCTCAAGACAACTTGGTGGGGGGCAATTATGACCCATTACTGTGTGAATCACACACTGTGATTAAACTCGTAGGAGGCACTCAGCATCCGCACTTGTTGTGAAAAGGGTCCTGATTAGCATTTGTACTATGCATTTTGGTAATCAGAAATCATTATAGAGAATGCAACATTAAATGAAGGAATATGGCAATCTCCCATGCATTAAATAGACTAATTTTTAAAAAGAAATGACTTTATATCTAAAGCAAATAACACGATTTCTTTTCCTGCAAAGCATTAACACTTGGTCAGACGCTCTCAATAAATTAGCAAATACTCCATTCCATGATAGAGGTTGTTTTCATTTAAATGTTGATATGTAACAGCTATTTTTGCTATGTGTCTTTAGTCTTATAGAGAGCTAAATGATGAATTAAACTAGCCAGAGATAGAAACAACGAGTTTTGAATTCTTAAATAACTCAACAAATTAGGTCAAGATTCAGGAAAGCTTCTGACAGAGGCATCAGAAATATTCTTCATTCTGTGAAGTATTAACAGGGATGAAAGTTGCTGCTATAATATTTTTGGCATATTTTGACAACTTCAAGAGATTTGGATCTACCCTTTGTGTTAAAGTTTTAAACAACTTAATAGTATCAAACCATTTTGTATATGAATTTAAAAGACTTTTGCATATTTTTGTAAGTAAACACACTCAGAAAAGTCCTTTTTGCAGTCAGATCCCCTCCCACAAGTATCCAATTCCATTTATTTTTATTATATAGATTCCTTTGTTAAATGTTCAGGAAAAGAGGCAGTCTCAAGAATTGAATAGGATGGTCAAATTGCATTTGCTCAAAAGAAATTTTAAACACTTAATTATTAGCAGGCAAAATCTGAACTAATAATTAAATGACCATTTACCTATTATTTTATATCATATGATTAAAAGAACTAACTTTGACTACAGTGTTATCAGATTAATTTACTTAAATTGTCATTGCTGAATTTTAATATCTTTTCTCCAGAAATCATTTGGATTGATTAACCAAACAGCTAATGTTGGCCAGAAAGAAAGTAATTAGCACTTATTTAAAGTGCATTAGACAATAGCTAAATAGGGAAATTTATTAGCACTTATTAGAAGATCAAAATATGATGGTTATTCAACATTTCCCTTGCTTTGATTTAACTGCTATTATTATAAAATTATTCAGTAATGCAATGCTCATGAAAATAAATTTAGTACCATATCCACAATTACATAGTTTGTGTTTTTATGGAATGGTTTATACTAACCCGTCAGCCTGTCATTACTCCAATGTATTTTGCTATGTTCTATTCATGCCCTGTATCTGTTCAACTTGGTGTCCAGAAGCTGCCTAGCATTAGGACTGTGGTCAGTCATGTAAAACAAAAGGCTGGTGGCATAATACAGTATTGAGGTGCCAGAAGTTTGGAAACAAATGGAGGGTAAGCAAAAGAGAACAACTAATGAGTTCCGTTATTCACCATATATAGCGTGATCAAAAGATATGGTTAATGCTAAAATGTACCATAGCAAAAGGTAGATTGTCATTTGTTCCCTTCAAAAGATTCCCTCTTGCTTTGGAAATACTATCCTGTGGTTCTTAGCGATATGTATTTTACTGTAGTAAATTTTAAAAATTTAAATGTCATGATATTTTTGATCACCTTTGTACAATGCTATGCATTTTTAACATAATTTAACCTCTAGTCACATCTTAAAAAGCTAAAATAACACTAGATATTAAGAGTGCAACATAGCACCTATGAATCTAGTCAAATTACCAACAATGATGACCACCCCCATGATTCTCAAATTCACTGATTCAGAAACTGCATTTGTTCCTTATTCAACACAAGTATAATGAAGCTTATCATTTGGGCTCACAGAACGACAATGCTAAGCTGAAACTGTCAGACAACAAAGCTGTATGTTTCACTTAACAGGAAAAAAAATTGCCTTTTTTCCGCTTGAAAAGGTCTTGGCTTAGCATTATTATATAATAGAGGTTTCACTGTGACACATCTTTGGGTTAAAATGCTTTGCTAAAGTTAAGAGAAGAAATGTATAAGAACATGGAATTATCCATTTATTTGTGTAAAGAAGGATATGAATAGAATGTTTTCAAGGTTAGGGTAAACAGGAAAACCAGAAGACAAATTTCAGCAAAAGCATCAGGGATGGGTTAAAATAGGGAGGAAGATCTTCCATTACCCTTACCCTTGTGCTTATGATTGTCTGGGTTAATAGAGATCCCACAAGCCTCCTGAGCAGAATGATAAAAATTAATATTTACTCACTGAATAAGGCAGAGCTAGACATTGAACTAGGTACTATGAGCTTATGAAAAATAAATGAAAGTTTTGCCTTTAAGGAGCTCGTAACATAGTTGGTGAACCCATGTGCAACACGATCATGCCAGAATATATGTTATCTCTTGAACTAGCCCATTTTGCCCATTCCATGTCTGGTAATATGCTAAGTGTTTTTGTACAGATTAATACCTTTAGTACACTCAATTCTGTGAGTTTATTGTCCCCATTTACAAATAAAATTTCAAATTTTTAAAGTGCTTAATTTTGAAATCCCAAGCTCACATCCTTAGCCAATGTTGGGCCAGATCTTCAGATGTGCCTACTGTCCTCTACATTCTAAATCACTGTATTTCCATGAAGTCTCGTCAGCCTCTCATTCAACAGAGTATATTTTAGAAAAAGAGTTAGCGGGCCGGGCGTGGTGGCGCACGCCTTTAATCCCAGCACTCGGGAGGCTGAGGTAGGCGGAGCGTTGTGGGTTTGAGGCCGGCTTGGGCTACAACGCGAGCGCAAGGCTGGCCTGAGCTACATGCTGCGACCCTGCCTCAAAAAAACCAGGGCCGGGAGTTTGGCTTAGTGCCTTAAGCGCCTGCCCTGGTAGGCGCAAGGTTGTGAGTTCAATCCCCGGTGCCGCAAAAAAAAAAAAAAAAAAAAAAAGTTAGCAGCATAAATCCAAAACAGTTAAGACTGGTACTAAAACGTATTAGTTATCCAAAGAGATTGCTCTGGATCTTCAGATCCAGCAATATTTCTGATGTGGAATGGCAGAGATGGTCTTCCCCCATCCAGGAGCTATTAGGTACAACTCGCCTTTTCTGTGATGTAGGCTTCATGTACCTGTGCCTGCACTACAGTGTGTGCCTTGAACCATTTTTCTCTGCTCTTGAAGGGTGTGGAAACCTTATCTAGATCCCAAACTTCTGCTGAGTGTCTGGCCCATTCAGCACCTCTCTTCCCAGGGTCTTGCTAGATCTCCCACTTTGGACCACCTATTTGTCAGCCACCAGCCATGTGAAGATGGCGCAGAGGCAAGTCCATCACTCATCTACCTCCTACCAACGTTATTGCACCATCACCTTGAGAGAAGGAGGCATGAGTAGAATTTTTAGGTGTGTGTGATGTATTTGTGTGTGCCCACATGTACTTCTCCAACCTAAACACTTGTAGTCTCCCAAATATATGCCTGGAAAATACGCCATGTTTTATCATCTCCTCAGAAAATAAATCACTAACTGAGACAGACTACTCTATAAACCCTGGTTTCTAATACTGGTTCAGCTATTTATTAATCATACAGTCTTGAGAAAGTTACATACTCTCTATGTGCCTCAAATTCCTTACCTGTAAAGTGGGTTTTAGCCTAACTCCTTCCTAAAGTTATAGAAAGGATTTAATAATTTTAAAACTATAAGGTGCTCAAAGCAGTACCTGGCATGTGTAATACAAGAGTTGGCTATTATTTTTTTTCTCCTTTCTCATCTCCTATTCATTTCCTACCAGAGCCAAAGGCTTTGGACTCTATTTCCTCTACATCATATCACTCTTCTCCCTAAGGCAGGAAACCTGAGTTCTCCTAAGTGCTATAGGATTTATCTCTGTATTAAAAAGAAAATTTTGCCTTTTTTTTTTTTTTTTTTTTTTGTACCGGGGATCAAACTCACAACCTAGCACCTCCTACACAGGCGCATAAGCCACTGAGCCAAACTCCCAGCCCCATTTTTTTCAAGGTAGGTTCGCACCATGTAGTTCAACCCGGCCTTGCTCACATTGTAGCCCAAGCTGGCCTCGAACTCATAACGCTCCACCTACCTCAGTCTCCCGAGTGCTGGAATTAAACGCGTGTGCTGCTACACCTGGCTCAAATTCTGCCTTTTAAACATTCCATTCTTGGTCTTTGATGTCCACCTTGACACAGTCCAACTCTTAAAAATTATGGCTTCCTACAGAGCTGAATACTAAGTTTTTTTTTTTTTTTTTTTTTTTTTTTGTCATTCTCATTCTAGTACCACCAAGTCCCCTTTTGAAGATAGGTAAATACCTTGGAGTGACAAGATCAGTCAATAAAGATATTTTGAAAGCATAAATCTCATTATTGTATTTCAAATTATCATTCCCATTATGTATCTCATGTGTTATTTAAGATCCTTTAAGGGAAGGAGTGTTACCAACATTAAATACACATCGGAATCACCACTGAAGCTTTCAAACAGTAATTTCTAATAGCCATCCAAATTGCTAATTTAGAATCCCCATAGAAAAGAGAAAGGAGGTAATTCTAGTATTATAAGATTAAAGGCACTATTATTCATTAATAGAATAGTGCATAAAACATGTGAGTTGGGAAATACTGGATCTATCTTCTGCTTCTCACCCTACTTATTAGCTGAGTAACACTGGTGAAATTTATTTCACTTCCATAAAACTCACTTTTCCATATATAAAATAGGAATAAAAGTACTGGAGAAGAAGAAAGATCTCTTCTTACTCATTGGGAAGTTCATGTCTGAGGCCCCTATAATGAAAGATAGATTAAGTTCATGTCTGAGGCCCCTATAATGAAAAATAGATTAACAAGAGAAAAATGCACAAATTTATTTAATGTAAATTTTATGTGATGTGTAGTCTTCCAAAATGAAGGCCCAGAGAACTGGAGGAACCATATGTTTTTATGCAAACTTAGATGAAAAGTAGGCAGGAAGAATATGATCTAAGGGCAATGAGCTGTAAGGAATTTACCAAGACCTGCTCATTGAGATTCTTCTTGGTGTTCCTGCCTTTTCAGAAGTAATGATGTTCCCTGCCTCTGAATATAGGGAGGGTACCTCTGAGATGAGGGTCTTACAATCTATTTTAGGGAAAAGTCAAAAATTTCTTTTCTGTTTTATGGCCTGCTTCAGGGAAGAAGTGGCAGAGGAAAAGTGCAAGTAACCTTTCTATTTCTGCTGTTTCCCCAAATGCCAAGGTACATATTTTGATACCATGTTTTGAACCACATCAATAATACCTGCTTTACAAGGTTACTTTGAGGATACAAAGTCATAATGCAAACACAAGGTGCAGTGCCCAACAAGCACTCAATATATGGAATTATAATTGGCATTACCATTTTATAGGTGATAAATTCTCAGAAAAATTATGAAAACTTCCCACAGTTATAATCTATAGTTAATATATAACGCAGACAATACATGAATTGCAGCACCTCTGGCCACAAACGTTATGAAATAATATATAATAAATTAGCATTTGGGCTCAAGGATATCTAATTTAAACTCATATGCATTCTGCTTTTCATTTTGTTTACTAAATGCAGATAGCATAAAAGAAATCAAAGTAAACAGAAGTGCCATGAAAGAATTATTCAAATCCGGGCAAGGGGGAACATGACTGTAATTCCAGCAGTCAGGAGTCTGAGGCAGGAGGACTGCTACAAGTTTAAGAATTGCCTGGGCTACATAGTGAGAACCTGTTTCAGAAGAAGAATAAGAAGAGAATAAGAATAAGAGTAAAAATAAGAATAACAATAACAATAACAATAACAGTGAGAAGGAGAAGGAGAAGAAGAATGGGAAGAAGGGGAAAAGAAGAAGGAGAAGGAGAAGAAGGAGAAGAAAGAAAAGAGGGAGAAAAGGATGAAGAAGAAGAAGAGAAAGAGGAAGAGGAAGAAGGGGAAGAAGGAGAAGGAAAAGGAGAAGAAGAAGAAGAAGAAGAAGAAGAAGAAGAAGAAGAAGAAGAAGAAGAAGAAGAAGAAGAAGAAGAAGAAGAAGAAGAAGAGGAGGAGGAGGAGGAGGAGGAGGAGGAGGAGGAGGAGGAGGAGGAGGAAGAGGAGGAGGAAGAGGAAGAAGAAGAGGAGGAGGAAGAGGAAGAGAAAGAGGAAAAAGGAGAAACAACCAACTCCAAGTAAAGCACACAGTAGTGCTGATCAAAGTGACTGTGCAACAGGAAGCCTCTTACTGCAGTACAGTGTTCTGTAAATATTTGTCTTTGGCACCCAAATGAACCAGTCCAGAGCCTCAGCTCCTCATCTGTCCCATCCATCCCAGGAGGCAGTATTCCTCTATCTTAATCATGCCGGGTAGTGTTATCTGATTACTAGAGGTTACCCCTATAATAGAGTCTTCTGAAATTACTCAAATTAGCAAGTCCAAAATTGTGGCCTTGCCTCTCTAGCACAGTCTCTGATCTTAACACTCTCTGCCTCCTAACCACCCTGGGGCCATTCTCATGTGGCTTTGCTAAACTTTGTTTCACTAGGTTTCTCCTCTGTCTCCTCTTTTGGCTGCACTCGAATGACCATCTCATGGAGTAATATAGAACACCTGAGAAATAAGGATTAAGATTGAGGATACAAAATGGAAGGTATATAGCTTTGTTTTAAAATTACTTCATTTGGAAAGACAGTTACCACTGCTAGTTTTTTGGGTATTTTTTTTTTCTTGTTTGGTTTTTTTGGTACTGGGGATCAAACTCACAACCTCATGCCTGCCAGGCAGGCGCTTACACCACTGAGCTAAATCCCCAGACCTATTTTTTGAGACAGGGTCTCACTATGCAGTTCAGGCTGGCCTGGAACTCACTTTGTAGCCTAGGCTGGTCTCAAATTCACAATGATCCTCCTGCCTCAGCCTCCTGAGTGCTGGGATTAAAGGCGTGCACCACCATGCCCAGCTTTACCACTGCTAGTTGATAATAGAGCTATGTATTCTACTAAGTTTAAATTCAGTAACTTGATGACAACAAACATCTTATCAACAGACATTAAGAGACACTGAGTCCTTGAGTTTTCAGTTGCTCTTTGCCAAGTTCTCCTCAAAAACCTGACACTATATGTAGTGTCTGAATACAGTGTGTGCGTGAATGAAATGTGTGTATACACGAGAGGTACGTTTTTAGTCACAGTATTCATCCAGCAAACTGTTTTCATTTATAATATAAGAAAATATCTTAAAACATTGATGTATAAATAACAGTTTTTGATGACTCCTCATAGAGTCATTGTTCAACGTCATGTATTAAACCAACTAATCCAATGACAAGAAAAAATTGGGTGATAAGGGTGCATTTCCTTATTGAAAACTTCTATAAAGCCTCCTCTAAATAGGTATTATTTACATCTTCCTTGTTTTTTCCATCCATGTTCTGTTCTTGGTCTTGCTACCGTATGAACACTGGGTAGGGTGGACAGAACCCTTATTTTGGAAAAGCTCAGGAAAACAGGAATATCATTTCTCGCTGTGGGGTGGGAGTGTGAAGACTCACGCTTCTGAACTGTGCTGCCCATCCTCTCACTGAGCGCCCCAGCTTTCCCTTATTGAGACAGGTTCTGTCAAAGCTGTGGCTGTTCAAGGGTGACAGAATGTGACCTCCACAGAACAGAAAAATTCAAGACAAATTGAAATTTCAGGTAATTTATTTCAAGTTAGAAATGTAACAAAAGCCTGTGGCTGATAAAGAGGCTCTCACGCAGAATCACAGCCATTAATCTCTGAGATGCAACTGAACAAAAAGTATTATATTTTTTCTAAATGCAATATCCTATTAGTGAAGGAGAAAACATTCACATTTGTGAAAATGGTAGATACTTAAATATTCAGACTTTCAATATTGAAAATATACTCATTTATGGAATATAGTAACTATTATATTCAAGTTTATGTACTAGATATTGTGTGAGATAAAAAGACACTTTAATGACTGTCTTTGTTCTCAAAATATTTGCAATCTAGAGGCTGGGGGTTTAGCTCAGTGGCTCTAGTGCCCGCCTAGTAAGCATGAGGTCCTGAGTTCCATCCCCAGTACCAAAAAATAAATATAAAAAAATAAAAATAAAAGACTTGCAATCTAAAAAGGGAAAGACCGCCGAGCATGGTGGTGCATGCCTGTAATCCCAGTACTCAGGAGGCTGAACCAGGAGCAACATTGTGAGTTCGAGACAACCAGGGTTATGAAGTGAGCTCAAGGCCAGCCTGAACTGCATAGCGAGACCCTGTCTCAAAAAGATAATAAATAAATAAGTAAATATAGGGAAAGACCAAGCACACAGGGTAGAATTATCTATATTTTCCTTAGTGTAGAAACATGCAGACCCCTTCAATTTTATCACCCCTTAACCTACATCTCTGGAACAAAAGCTTCAACTCAGTTTCCAAAATTCCCTTCTTCAAAATCATTCCCCAATTTCTCAAATACGGAGTCACACTCTGATTGATACTCTTTTTTTTTTTTTTTTTTTTTTCCGCGACACCGGGGATTGAACTGACAACTTTGCGCCTGCCAGGGCAGGCGCTTAAGCCACTGAGCCAAACTCCCGGCCCTAGTTTTTTGAGGCAGGGTCGCAGTATGTAGCTCAGGCCGGCCTTGCGCTCGTGTTGTAGCCCAAGCCAGCCTCGAACTCACAATGCTCCTCCTATCTCAGCCTCCCGAGTGCTTGATTGATACTCTTTGAACAAACAATTTGTATTTACTTCTTCCAAAGCACTTGGTTTGTAATATTGTGGTAGCTTTCACTCCCTTTACACTTCTACAATAAGAACATGAGCTCTTCAAGTCATATTCATCCTCTGAATAATACTTCCCCCTTGAAACCCACAGTGGCCTTCCAGCTCACCCTGCAATGTAGGAGCTCACAGTAACTCTTGAGTAGATGAATGTGCAAATGATTGCATTGAAGAAATGGTAATGAGCGAGTACAGGTTATTCTGCCCAGTGGGTGGCTCTGTCTTTGTCATATTCTGCTTATATACCGCTGTCATTTTACTTCCACCTCAGTTTTCCAATTTCTGACCACAATGCATTTCCCCTGGTTGGATTGCCCTAGCTGGCCAAGTAGAGAAGGACATGCAAGCTGCCCTACAAAACTTTATCCAGCAATATAGTTGAAGCAAAAATGACTTCACAAAGTTGGAATAGAGTGGGTAAGTTCCTGACTAATTCAGCTTTTAAATGATTCACAGTAGTTAGGATACCTGCCTTCCCCAAATGGAGGATTTCACCAAGGCACTGTGTTTAAAGCTTCAATTTCAAGCCAAAAAGAGTTAAAGTGTTCAAATTTCAAGCTTGGTTTGTTTGACATCCTGTCTACCCGAATGTTTTGGCTATTCACTGAACAGCTTGCATAGCCATTATGGTTACCATGGAGCCCATGTGAGACTGAATGCCACTTAATCTTCTAAATCCCTGTTAAAGGATTTTATCCCACTCTTTCTGCTTCCTCCAACAAAATAAAATTTGAATGGTGGCAGTCAGTAGGTATCTCAGAACAAGCTATTGATTTTCAATTTCTCAATTTGAAAAACAAGTGATTTCTTACGACATAACATTTTGCCAAGAATCTCACTAGTGATTAGGGTTCGCAGTCTATAAAATGCATTGAATTCCTTAGAATTAAAGCAATCCGGCATTTCTAATTTGAAAAAAGAAGTTCCATTTAAAATATCTGTGATGAAACACAGATAATTTCTAGTAACTGCTAAATGTATGATTTCTAAAGAAAAAAAAAAAAAACAAAACAAACTTTAAAAAGAAACAAATTAGAAAAAAGAAAAAAAAGCAACCTTTGAATTCTTTCCCTCTGGATTAGAAAGGACAATTTTGTGTTGCTATCACAGTTCCTTCTTTTGCTTAATCATTGGTTCATCTTTAATTTATTAGGCAGCAGTTTCCCCAGAGATCTAACCAACTGTTATTTTTGTGTATTTTTAGATTTATAATTTTTCCTCCATATTTTAAAAAATATTATTCACACATAAACCAATAAGAAATGTCATATTGGTACACAACTCAGCTTTATGGGAGAATTCTGTCCCCAAAAACAGTTTAAACAAATGGTTTGTAGGAGGGTATGTTTACCCTCTATTATGTTAACATCAGAATGCTGAGACATTTTCCTCGATAACTCACCAGAAATCTATCTTCCATGCATGTATCCAAAAGTTTTAAAATACATTTATTTCAAAATATTGTTGAAATAATTTAAACTTCATTTCGTTTCAATTAAAATTCATTTTAATTTCAGTTACAAGGGGTCAACTGTGGTCCAAAAATACTTAAATGACAAATTCTAGAAATAATTCATGAGGTTTAAACTGCTTCCTATTCAAACTAGTATAATGAAGTGACATACCACCTACTCCATATCCTCCAGGACATGAATCATTCCTTGTTCCAGAGTATCTATGTTGCATACCCTATTCACTCACTAATCACTTGGTAGTCATCAGGATAATCTGATCAACAATCTTGGTATGGCGATGCTTGTGTTTAAGCAAACCTTACATACTAACTTTTTATGTCACAACGCCTCCATCATTCCCCTTTCCTTACCTCATCATAAAGGCAATGTATCATCTCACATTACAAGAAGGATAAGCACAGTGGTGAGATATTTTAAGAGACAGAGACAAATTTTATAATGGTATATTATAATTGTTATTATTTTTTTCTTTTTTTTGGTACCGGGGATCAAACTCACCACCTCACACTTGCCAGGCAGGCACTTATGCCACTGAGCTAAATCCCCAGACCTATTTTTTGAGACAGGGTCTCACTATGCAGTTAAGGCTGGCCTTGAACTCACTTTGAAGCCCAGGCTGGTCTCGAACTCATAACAATCCTCCTGCCTCAGTCTCCCAAGTGCTGAGATTAAAGGTATAATTGCTAATATTGTTAATTTCTTTGTGACTAATTTATAAAGGAAACTCTATTGTATGTATGCAGTATGCATGAGAAAAAACAGCATGTGGAGATTTTGTATGATCTATTTTCAGGCATCCACTGGTGGTCTTAGAGAATGTTTCCCACAGATAAAGGAGATCTACTATGCATTGAGTGTTGAAAGTACATATTTCCATAAATTCAACATCCATGATGCAATGTTCCAGTACTATTTACCAGTTCTTACATTTTTCTTCTTTTAAATCTCAAAAGAAGCTCTGATTCGAGTTCTATAGGTGTCAGTGAGCAAGTCTGGGTGGTACCCTTTTAGCTTCTCATTGTTATACATTTTGATTTAATCTATTCTTCTCTCTAAGCTTCCCACTGCCATTCTACGAATTCCATTTTTTTTTTTTGGACTGGGAATCAAACTCAGGACCTTGCACTTGCCAGGCAGGTGCTTGTGCTGCTGAGCTATATCCCTGACCCAGCTGTACCTTAAGAATCAAGAGCAAAAGTTGCAGCTGAATGATTTTAAAAGTTTTGAGTCTGGCAAAAAAAAAGGAAAGTCCGATCAAGTTGAGACTTTCAAAAGTGGAGCAGAGGAGAAGCTGATTTCCAAAAATAATAGCATTAAGAAGTCAAGTAGTTTACAACAGGACAAGAGGAAAAATGCATTGAGGGAACAGGAGGAACCAGCAAGTTCACACCATTCACAGGCTCAAAACTGAAAAAGTAAATGACTTTGCTTTGAGAAGAGAACCCTAGAGCACTTGGTTGGAGAAAGGCTGATTAGGGAATTCATTTCCTAAGATTCAGTTCACATATTCAGCCATCCAGGTGTTTGGAGGCCTGTATAGCCTTGGTTCAAAAGAGCTCAGTTATTACTCCAGGAAGTGTCAGACCTTGACATCATCTATGTGGTGCTGCTTTTGTCTGTCTGCAGATTGTTAGAGTTGTAGGATCAGGGAGGCTTCCATCCAAATTTCAGAAAAAGGCCTAGAAGATCAGGCAATGTGTCCCTGAAAGGGCAGTGAATGAAGCTGTGACAGTAGAGTCAAAAGTGCTGTGAATCCCCCAGGATGTTGTAAAAGCCAGGAATATGGAACATCTGATGAAATTCACAAGGACTGAACAAAGCCAGCTCAAGAGAAAAACCACAAGAACTACAAGTACTGGCAGTACTATGGGGACAGGGCAACCCAAGTCCTTTGAAGTTTACATTTCACCACAACTTGTCATGGGTACTAGAGATGAAACCATGGGAATTAATGTTTGCCTTACTGGATTTCAGTCTTACTTTGGTCCCATTCCTTTCTCTCTCCCTATTTCTCCTTTTTAAAATGGAAGTGTTTATCCTGTGCCTTTGTATGCCAGCATTGTTTAACTTTCTTTTGATTTGTACCGTGGCTCACAGCTGAGTTTGTCTTAAATCTCAGAGGAGACTTTAAACTTGGATTTTCAGCAATGCTGAGACAGGACTTTGATGACTCTTACAGATGAATTAAATGCATTTTGCATGAAAGGATATGCATGAGTCTTTTGGAGATCAGGGGCAGAATGTTATGGTTTATGTCCATAAGTCCCCTTAAAGCTTTATGTGCTCATAGGTAGGGCTCTTTGGAGGTGAAGGGATCACAGGGGCGTGGTACTTATCAGTACATTAGTCCACTGATGACTTTATAGGTAAATGTGATGCTGGGAAGCGAAAACCTGATCAGAAGCTGTATCACTGGGGACATAGCCTAGAAAGGTCTATCTCCCAGCCTCCTCTCTTGATTTTTCTTTCTTCTTGCTGCTGCCATGCCACAAGTTGTTTCTCCTTTGCCATGTGCCTCTGTCATTCTACCCTGCTTTGGAGTTAGTTGACTATTGACTGAAACCTGTACAAACTGTGAGGCAAAATAAACCTTTCCTCCTCAGGAAAGAGAAAAACCCTTATTATCTTTGGGTTGCAAAAGTTCTACCTATTTAATATATTTAATAGTCACTACCACTGATGACCTCATAGATATCAAGACATTAGTAGTTTTCAGTTTCCACTCTTTTTCTCTGCCACATAGGACATTGTTGATCATTTTCAGTTCATTTTATTTCCTACCTTGGGTCCAGTGTCCTCAATGTTTGTACTCCAGTTCATTCTTCACTCTGTAAATATTCTCATTTTCTTTCCTTGGCTCCAGCTCTTCCTTCATAAACTAAGGTAAGAACTTGACCACCATTTTTCTGAGCCAACTCCTCTCTCAGCCAACTCCTCTCTCCAGCCTCCAAAATGTTTTTAAAAATTAACTTCAGAGACCAATCTATGACCCTGAAATTTAAATCAAAAATGAAGAACTTCAGGTTAAAATACTGTTGGTATATTATTTTGTAATTTCTTTCTTAGTTCTTCATTGAAAAATGGAAAACTTTATGGCCTTGACAGTCTTAATAAGTCTTTGCAACATTCATGTGCAAGTTTATCTTTCTATATGTAGTCAAGTTGTATTTCTATGCTGAACTTGTGATTTTTTTTTTAACTCTTTTTCTGGGGAATTTACAAGTGCATTAAATGAAATAAGTTTCAGCCCAAAAGTTTAGACTCACTAAGTTATTTTGTACCAGTTTATTTCTCAAAAAAGAAACTATAGATGTAACATTTGGCAACTCTCATTCATTATTTGGTTGATATTCTTGATCATATAAATGCCAACGTATAAACTTCCCTTAAGATGATCCAGAGATGCCCACCTTCCTGCAGTGATTGTATCCTACTGAATCATTGCATTATACTTATTTTACATAGAAACTTTAAGAGAACACCTTTTGAGCTGGGCATGGTGGTGCACCCCTGTGATCCCAGCACTTGGAAGGCTGAGACAGGAGAACTGTTGCAAGTTCGAGACCAGCCTGGGCTACAAAGTGAGCTCAAAACCAACCTGAACTGCATAGTGAGACCCTGCATCAAAAAGACAAAAAAAAAAAATGCATCTTTTATTTAACGTTCCTTTCATATGCTTAAAGTCTATTTACAGAAAAATGTGGAAAGACATCAATCACTAAGATAATGAGTGCAAAATATTTAAATATTTTAATGATTATTATATCATTATATATTACAACAAAGAAAACTCAAACTATTTATAATTAATTATATTTCTGTTAAAATAGAAATAGGCCATCTATATGAACTGATGGAGTCATCCTTAGCAAAGAAAAAAAGAACATGATGAAACATATAATGAATGAATAGGACATGGGTCCGGATTTGAACAATCGGGAATTTCAAAAATATCTCAGCTTAAAAAAAACACAAAAATATCTCAGTTTGCCTTCAAAACTACTTAAATAATTTTCCACTCATTCTACAAAGGAAATAATGCATTCATTTATATTATGTGTTCAGAAATAGTTTTATATTTGCAACATGTTTCAATTTTAAACCTTAATTACAATTTAAATAATTTAGGGGTTGTATACGTCAGGAAAATAGAATCTATGTTGGGGTGTGATTTATTATAAAGAACTGGCTCATGATATTATGGATAAGAAGTTCTGCTATCTGTTCTTGGCAGCTGGAAACTCAGGAAAAGCAGTGGTGTAGTTCTAAGAAATGGAGATTTGGTGATATATAAATCTCAAATCTCAGCTCAATCAGTCAGAAAGAAAGTGCAAATTCCCCCTTCTCAACATTTGTATTCTATTCAGACCTTCAGCAGATAGGACAGTGCCCACCCACACTGGGAAGGGCAATCCACTCTATTTAGTCCTTGGACTCAAATGCTTATCTTGTCAGAAAACACCTCCCAATGGCTAAGAAATAATATTTAGCCTAGGTACCCCATGTCCCATTCAAGATGACACATAAGCTTAACTATCATATGGATATACTGTGAAATAAAATATTTTAATTAGTCTTTTCATTATGACCACTAAGAAACAATGGTACATTTCCAGTGAAAAGCTTTATAGGACTGTCTGTGTATGCATGTACACGTGTGTATTGATAGTCTGATTCTAAATTTTAATCTGAAATAAGCAAATAACTAATCGCAATGGTAATTATCAAAAAACAATGTTAATGTCCTTATGCTGCCAAATATAAAGAGTTATTATGAATTATAGTATTTAACTTTGCAAAGCTGCTGCAAGAATAGAATAGACAGATGGAATAGAATACAGAATTTCAAAAAGTACTCATCTAGACATAGCCACTTCTATGTACCTAAACAAAGATGCCATTATAATGTGCGTACTAAGGAAAGGGTGATCATTCCAAGAAAAAGGGCTTTATTAATTTATATTCTTACAGATAAAGGTGAACTTTGTCTTTTATCTCATATCTTATGCAAAACTTAGTTTCAGATAGGTCCTAAGCCTAGCAAAGACTAAGATACATAAGCTTACAGAAGAAAATATAAAGGATATTTTCATACACTGAAGATAAGCAATATTTTAAAAATAAAACAGAAGCACTAATCATAAAAACGAGATTCACAATAGCACTTCATTAACATTAAGAACCTCTGCCAATTGAGACACATTAAGAAATTTAGAAATCAACAATGAAAAAAGACATCTGCAATAAAAACATCTGGCAAAAAAGTCTTCATCCGGAATATATAACTAATTCCTATGAATCAAATATTAAAATATAGAAAATCCAATTTTGAAACATGGGAACATATTTGAGCAAAATTAGATATACAAATAGCCAATAAACACATGATAAATAGATCAATTAGGTAGATGCAATTGAAAGCACAGGAAGGTAGGGGTGTTGCTTTGTAGCACAGTGTTTGCCTGTGTAAGCAAGGCTATGAGGGGATCCGCAACACTGCAGAATAAAAGATGAAACCACTATAGACAAAATATCACACTCATCAAAACAGCTAAAAATACTGTCCTAGTATTGGTATAATACTGGACTTATCAGAACTCTCAGACCATACTATTGGAAATGTAATCAGGACATTTACTTTTTAATATTCTGATAGTATCTACTAAAACTACACACACACCTATCCTATGACACAAGGATTCTATTACCAGCTACCCACCTGTAAAAATGAGTACATATGTCCACCAAAAAACATGTCAGTAATGTTTATATAAGTTTATTAATAATGGCAAAAATTGTGAAAACTATAAATGCCCACCAATAATAGAATAGACAAATGATGGTTTATTAATATAAAGAAATATACAGCAATAAAAAAGACACTATATCCATGTGTAATAACATGGGTTTATTTTGTATTCATACATTTCAACAAAAACCTGACACAAAAGACTTCCTATGAAGTTCAAAACCAAGCAAAATTAGCTTATAAAAATTGGTTTTGGGGCTGGGAATTTAGCTCAGTGGGAAAGCAACTGCCTGGCAAGCACAAGGTTCTGAGTTTGATTCCTGAGTCAAAAAAAAAAAAAAAAATTGGTTTTAAAATCGTGATTGCTTTTTGACGAATAGATACGAGATTGAAAGAGGACACAAAGGGCCCGGAGTTTGGCTCAGTGACTTAAGCGCCTCTCTGGCAGGCATGAGGTTGTGAGTTCAATCCCTGGTGCCGCAAAAAAAAAAAAAAAAAAGAGGACATAAGAAACCTTTCTGTAGTACTGGAAGTGGTCTATATTTTGATCTAGTTAATGGTTACTAGAGAGTACGCATTTTTTAATTCTTTAAGATACACACTTAAGATCTGAATATTTTACTATAGATGTGTCAGACTCAAAACTGAGAAAAGAAAGGCACAAGAAAAAAAAGAAGAGTCAAGAAAGGGGAATGGCCTGTGGAAGAAAGGAAAGAATAAAGGGAAAAGGGAAAACAAACTCTTGGGAAAACTCGGGAATTCACCTACTATAAAATAGTTACATTTTTGAGAATGCAAATGTTTACTTTGTAGAACCATCTCAGATGACCTTTTTAGATGAGCTTTAGTAATAATAAAAAACTGACATAAAAAAACTTTCACTTTCTTTGGTTAGTAGTAGAGTGCATTCTAACTTTCCATAATGATTTGACTTCCTTTTATATTCCCATCACCCATTGTATCTGTTTAACTTATTTTCTAAAATTATCAAATTTAGAAAAACTTGATTTTTAGCTCCAAAAGTCAGTTTGTTCATCCATATATAAAATACATTTTAAACGGGATGTGGTGGCGCACGCCTTTAATCCCAGCACTCAGGAGGCTGCATTAGGAGGAGCATTGTGAGTTTGACGTCAGCTTGGGCTACAGCGTGAGTACAAGGCCGGCCTGAGCTACATAGTGCGACACTGCCTCAAGAAAACTAAGGCTGGGAGTTTGGCTCAGTGGCTTAAGCACTTGCCTGGCAGACATGAGGTTGTGAGTTAAATCCCTGGTGCCGCAAAAAAAATAAATAAAATACATTTTAAAGAAAATTATA
Organism: Dasyprocta punctata; assembly: GCA_004363535.1. Taxonomy (NCBI): domain Eukaryota; kingdom Metazoa; phylum Chordata; class Mammalia; order Rodentia; family Dasyproctidae; genus Dasyprocta; species Dasyprocta punctata. Next base: position 28,910 of record RJWM01000246.1, read on the forward strand.
CAAAATTTAAATAACTCATCTTTTATTTATCAATGACACTGTTTTATATAAGGGAACATTTATCAGTGTTTTCATTCAGATTTATATGTGATACAGCAGTCATGAACTCGTACAGTAGTACACTATTACCTGGGTGTGGTGCATAACTAATCCTGGCTACTCAGGAGACTAAGGCAGGAGGATTGCAACTTCAAAACTGGTCTGGGCAACTCAGTGATACCTTGCCTTAAAATAAAAAGGACTGGGATATATATAACTCAGTGGTAGAGCACACTTGGATTCAATACCATGTACCACAAAAAAAAGCACACTGTTGGCCGGTGAGGTGGCGCATGCCTGTAATCCCAGCACTCAAGAGGCTGAGACAAGATGGTCACCTCAAGTTTAAGCCCAGTCCAAGCTACATAATGAGATTCTGTCTCAAAAAATAAAGCCCCCCAAAGCACATTATTAGTGTATTACAGAGTACACAAATTAGTTAAATGATATTGTTTAGCATAGTACATAATTTGACATATACTTTCAGTATACTTTTAAAACATATTTCTTTTTCTAAATGTTACCTACTTTCAGAATTCAATCTGTATAACCATATCTATATAATATTTTGCTGGAAGTTATTGAATATTTGTACTTGAATATCTGAGAATAAGCAATAAAAATTTTTTTTCACAAGGAATGAATGTTATATATTAGTTGCTAGTAAGAAACTTGAGCCCTAGATAACAAAGGTAGTCAATTACTTATAATTCCTATCTTTAATCATTTTTTTCAATTTCTTAGGAAGTCTAATGTGGCCATTCTATACAATATAGTATACAATGACTGTCTTTGTTTCCGACTATCTTTTTAAACATGTCTGTACTACAAAAGACATTAAAAAAGTATAATACCTCCCAATGGGACAGACAGCAGACTTGTTTACTGTCCAGCATAATAAAGATAATGTCTTCCTCCAGGGCAAAAGTCTGGTAGAATTGCTTTCATCCTAGCATAAAAGATCCAGGTCACATGAACTCAAGGTTCTTTATCTGTGACAGTCTCACTGCATGCACAGCATCTACCTGCATCTCTCACATTGCAACAGAAATAAACCAATGCAAACATAAATCTGATGTTAATTTTTGTGCAAAGATTAGCAAAGTCCTCTGTCTCTGAACTGAAAGTGTTGAGTCTCTCTTCCATGTCCTAGCTGTGAAACCGTAGACAGCTCAGTGGTTACCCTGCAAATAGGTTATTTGACAATCCATGCAGTTCCTTGTTTAAATAGGCAGTGCCCAACCAAACACAAATTGTTTTTCTCATGCCTTACCTAATTTTTTTTTTTTTTGCCTCTGCCCCATCACGTTCTGCTTCATCACACAGTGCCTTTTTCCTTGGATGGCACCAATTTCCTTACTACCAAGACCTTCCACAACTGCTTCTCTTCATCTAGAATGCCCTTCCTTATATAGTTGGTCAGAGACACATATTTGTTCCTCATAAAGACACTTAGGAAAGAAGACTTCCAGAACTGCTTCATAAAGAGTCAAAAATGATAGGATAACTGTTTTCAGAATAAGAGGGAGTATTTTGAGGGTGATTAATGGTAATATGCCTTTTATTGTAACAAAGCTTTAATTTAATCATTCACCATATATTTTGATCATTCCACATATGTGATCACACTGTCCCTCATGCTTCTACATGATATTTGAACCCTATTGCTGCTTAACTCTCAGCATCAAAGCAGGGACGATTTCTCATTTTTTGTCTTCACTGTCTACCTCAGTTCCTGGCATATAATCATCACTTAATAAATATTTGAGTTAGAAATGAAGAAGGGATGAAAAAGAAAGAAAGAGGAAGAAAGAGAGAGAATATTGATATTGTACACTGTTTAGTCTGCTCTCATGCTAACTCTCTGAAAAGGAAAAGATTAGGATAGGCTTCAACTCATATTTTATTTCACTTTGTAGCCTGTGGCCTAAATGAGTCAAAGCCAGAAGAATCTATCTCACCACAAGTCCTTACTTTTTTACCCAGAGAGTTACAGATAACCTTCGATTAGATTTGGCCTTGTATGATAGAAAGGGCACATGGTTTAACAGAAAGTGATTAAAGGCTGGGCCAGCTGTGCAGGTGCTGTGGGACTCTTGAATATACAGGACACCATGACATGAATAAAAATATAAACAGATGGAGAAAGCCACATTTTCCCCCAGAATTCCTTTCTAGAAAATAATTATAAAAGATTAGGATGAATTTTTTAATTTGTTGTTGAGGGCATGAGGGAGTGAATGTAAACTACCAACTTTCTCAGACTGGAATCTGTGAACTGGAGGTCCTATTCTTTCAGATTCCACTTTCAGCAAGATATATGTGGGTGTGCAGGTCAAAGAGGAAAAGTGGACATAGATTTTAAAGATCTGTCTTATGTCTCCCTCTTCTCTCACTCTTTCAGCCTTTCTGCCAAATAAGAAGTCAAAAAATTTCAATTTGGTGGTATAGATGAAATGGAACTGAGTAGATGTTTCATTATGACCTTATGCTTTAGACTTAGACCTCTGTTCAAATCTTAATTTGGGAAAAGGGATTTAACAGGAATGGCTACACAATATTCAGGACCCAATGAGAGAATAAATTATGGGATCACTTATTCAAATCATTTAGAATTTGAAGATGGTGACAGCAAGCCTTAAACTAAGCTTAGGATGCCCTCTAAATATGGGCTTCTATATGACTGAAGAGTTCACATGGTCCTTATGTGCTGCGTGTTTGGTGACTTCCCATTGTTGTATCAAACACTTAAAATGATCAGCCTAGAAAATGTTTACTTGGTTCATAGTTTTGGAGATATCAGCCCATGACCAACTGGCCCTATTTCTTTATGTTTGGTGTGGCACACAACATCATGGCAGGAGCAGATGGCAGAAGAAACTCACTCTCCTCATGGTGGGTGTGAAGAGAACCATGTTTCCAAGCCCCTCTGAGGACACGGTCCCAGTTATTTAAGACCTCCTACTATGCCCGTCTTTTAAAGGTTCCTCCATCTTAAAACAACATCAAGCTGAAGGCCAAGTATTTAACACAGGGGCTTTTGGAGGACATTCTAAATCCACACTGTCTGACTCTGTCTGTAGGTAGATTCCTATGTAAAAACTGTTGATAAAAATGTGTCCTTGTAGAAGTCTTGTGTGGATTATGAGTTATAGGTAAAAAAAAACATTCTGCTTCTACTAAGGAGTCAGGAACTATTAATTCTGTATTCTCTCCTTCTTATTTTCCTTTCTCCCAAGCCTCTCATTGCAATAGGGATAATATGTTAAATACCCCAGCTGTTAGTTAAATTAACTGTCAAAAAACAAATAAATGTATCTGTGGATAATGTTAATTTTCTGTGATAATAAAGACATTAGAAAATGATTGAAATCTATGACTTCTCTTAAATCACCTCCCAAGCTATAACATAAAATTTGTCCCCATCAATTATTTTTTTAATGAGAATTAATAGAAATCAATTTTTCTAGTGCCATATTTTATAATTATACAATATACTGCTGGAATTAGAATAAAGTTCTTTTCTGAGCTCAATTCCATATACATTAATATCCTCTCCTTTAGTTACCTTAAAATTCACTGCACAGTCACAAAATATCTCCCATATGTGTTTTTTTAACAGACTATAAATCATAAGAATTGGCTTTATTTTGTTTACTTTTTATAGTCAGTTCAGACAATAGCAGATATACACTGCATACCAAGTGTTCTGAGCATGAAGCTTAACTGTATTTTATGAAATTTCACCTGAAAATATTAAGAAAATGCCAAAGTGTCTGTTATGTAAATTAAATATCAACCATGGGCAGCTATGAGTTATGGGTCATTCACATTATAAAGTAAAATGTTTTACTTTCCCTTTTCTAGCATGAATTCCCTCTAGATCCAAGGTAAGAGTCACTCACAATCACATATTTAAGTACAGGAAATGCAAATGATACTGCATATTCAGTCATGTCACGAAAGAATATATTTTGCAAACATTGAAAATTGTATTTTCACATCATTTTTCTAATGCTTTTAATTGTCAACAGAGTTGATGAAGCTTTTACATTACAATTCCTATGCCTAGGAAAGACGTGTTATAAAATCGAAGCAAGTGCTAATGGAATAAAAAAAATTCAACGTTGTCTTATAAGCATTTCCATCAATTCAATATAATGCAGTTTTTACCAAAAGACTCTTTTATCTTCTTAAAATTTAATATAAACATGGTATGTTTATATTAGAGTTGTTACATGTATAGTTATAAAAATATAAATTGTATCTTATATAACTACTTGTTATATAACATACATGTTGCATAATTGTATTATATCAATATTTAAATAATGGCTGGGAAGAACAAAAGATCCTTAATCTTTTTCTACCTATTGCTCTCTGCCATTTCAATAGCCTCAAAAGTTAGTCTTTTGTTCTGTGGTGTTACTATATAGTGAAGCCTTTCTCACTAACTTTATCACAAGCAAGAATGTAAGAGCTTCCCAAAGTACTACAAATGTAAGTGCAATCACATCAGTCTGTGCAATTTAACATGAGGATAATAATTCCTATTAAGACTGTGTAATTTAACATGAGGACAATAATTCCTATTTTGCCTACTGAATGTTGTGATGAGGATCATTGGAAGTAAAATCTAAGAAAGCTTTCTTCAAGCTCTAAAGCTTTTCATAAGTATGGGGAATGCAGAAAACAGATGATATTGTCATTTCTTTTCTTTTTTCTCTTTTTTTTTTTTTTTTTTGGTGGCACTGGGGATTGGACTCACAACCTCACGCCTGCCAGGCAGGCGCTTAAGCCACTGAGCCAAACTCCTGGCCCAATATTGTAATTTCTAAGTATTATCAAAGACCATTTATTAAATGTATGATTGCTTGTAACACTGTGCTAGCTGTAAAATGCTGGACTAAAATGGTGACACCAACATTGTGTTTGTAAGTTATGATGCTACCTTTTGCTTCATAACTGACAAACTCTTCATGACATATAAGGATCCTTTTACATACACCCCACAGGAATGTTTATTATTAATATAAATACCTTAAAATTGTTTTGGTTCACATTGTAATACATAGCTAATACTATAGCTTTTGTTTTTCTTGGGTTTTTTGAGACAGGGTCTTGCTATACGGGTCAGATTGGCTTTGAACCATCATATAGTCCAGGCTGGCCTTAAACTTGTGATCTTTCTGCCTCAGCCTACTGAATGCAGGGATTACAGGCATGTACCACCCCACCCAGACAATTTAATAATTTATGTTTTCTTTCAAAAATCATTGCTGTACTTTCTGGGCATGATGACACATGCCTTATCAAGCCAGCATTCAGGAGGATGAGGCATGAAGATCAAGGAGGCCAATCTGGGCTACATAGTTAATTCAAAACCAGCCTGGTCTACATAGTGCAATCCTGTCTCAAAAACAAAACAAAACAAAAAAGAAAACAACAACAACAACAACAAAAAGAGCAAGTGAAATAAATAGACACTTCTCAGAAGAACTGTGTTTCCTTGAAAATAAGACCTATCTAGAAAATAAGTTTTAGCATCATTTTAGAAGAGACATCCACAAATGTCTAAATCATAGAAACAGTTTATATGCCCATTAACAGATGAATAGATAAAGAAAATGTGTTATTTATACTAATTTGCCGTAAAGAAGGATAAACAAAAATTTGTAAGTAAATGGATGCATTTTGAGAATATCATATTAAGTGAAATAAACCAGACACATGACTTTAAAAACTGGATGGTTTCTGTTGTATGAGTAACCCAAATTATAGACTAAAAGATAATAGAAAGTAGGAATTTGTTTTCAAATGGGAAGGGAAATGAGACAGTAAGATGAGAGATGGAAAGAAAGGATAAAAAACTAATTGAAGAAAAAAGGAGGAAATTTGCAAGTGGGAAGGGGAACAAGAGTTGGAGGAGCACAAAGGAATGGGAGAGGAAAGAGACAGAAAAGGAATTAAAATGTATTCTTCCCATGATAAATCTAATCATTATGTACTGCAGATACATATGAATAAGAAAAATTACTTTAAAAAACAGAAAAAAATCACTGCTGTGCAAGAAATATGGTTTTTCCAATGTTTTCAAATTTCCCGTGTTGCAATTTGTAAATTGTTTACAGTTTTTTGTTTACAACTTTATTTCCATATAATTTGTATCTTTTATTTTCAACTCTTTAACAAAAAATATTAGTTTAAGAATCTTTAAATGTTTTCTAGGCCTGTATCAAAATTTTAAGTCAAATTTGATCAGTGTTGAACATTTAATCAAAGCCTGTCTCCTCTGAATTAATTAATTAATTAAATTATTACCTTGACATTTATATGTGATTTTCATCAATTTGCTTTATTATTTGAAACTGTAAAAATATTGTATTTTACAATAGTTTCCATTTTCTTCTCTATCAGACTGAATGTTTTGACATTTAGACCCAAGTGGTCTAAAAGTACAAAACAGTATAGCCATTTTCTTGTTATTTTTGCTTTTCAGATTGTCCATGTAGCATTTTTCTACATGAATTTATGTTTACCAGGAAACATAGTCTCAAAAGTGTTTACCCTTTAATAGAGTTAAACCCCAGACTAAATAAAACAGATATTTTATAGTGACATTCACCATGGTATACTCTTGAACACAAAAATAATTATTTCTGAATTTAGTAACAAATAATAGATATTAAGATAGGTATTAAGTTTACTGGGGAAAATAAAAATAAATTCTAAGGTTAATTTATCTGGAACATTAAAAAAAGAGAAATTGAGAAGACGTATAAACCTTGTCTCCTTAAGCTTACTCAGTACTTCTCCCAAAGGGGAGAATTTCTGGGGGATAGCCCAGTTTGGATTTTTTTTTTTTTTTTTTTTTTTTTTTTCGGTAACAAGGATCAAACTCACAACCTTTGCCTTCCAGGCAGGTGCTTAAGCCATTGAGCCAAACTCCAAGCCCTATATTTTCTGAGGCAAGATCACACCATGTAGTTCAGGCCAGCCTTGCTCACATTTTTGCTCAAGCTGGCCCAAACTCACAACGCTCCACCTACTTCAGCCTCCCAAGTGCTGGGATTAAAGGTGTGTGCCACCACACCAGGCTGTTTTGACCTTCCTTAATGGGATGATTCTTCTTGGGCTTTGCAAGTGGTTGCTGGTAAGACAAACAGAAAATTATGCTTTAGAAACTCAGTCTAGACCTTCTGTTTTAAATCTTCAAATCTTGGGATTGATCTGCTAACCATAACACTAAGAAATACTTTAATTTTTGAATGCAAAATGATGTAAGGGAAGGAGAAATAGAAGATAACTTAATGTACATTCAGTGTTCACTGTACTAAATGTTATATTACATGACGTATATTCGGTATTTGTTTAAAAAGAATGAACTGCCCCAAATGTCTAAGAGTTACATTATATACTACCAGAGACTTAATTCACAACTACATGTGGATACAGATATAATAGGACAATGTTGCTTAGTGAGTTCTTACCTAAAAAATATAAATAACAAAGGATTATGTCCATAATAATCAAGAAAATCTGATATTAAAGTTAGAATAACCACAAATCAATGGAACAGTATAGAAATGTTGGAAATAGTCATACACTTACTGTATGCAATTCATTACACAAAGTTACAAAAGTAATTCAATACAGAATAGTCTTTTCAATAAATATTATTTCAAAAATGGAATATACATTGACAAAAAAGAAAAATGAATTAGACCTAAAGTTTGCATTTCATAAAACTATTAACTCTAAATATATAATCTATCTAAACATGAAATGAGAACCTATAAAACTTTTGAAAGAAAACAGAGGAGAAAATATTTGTGACTTCACTAGAAGTTTACGTATGATGCTGAAAGCAAAGGAAAAAAATCAATTAAACTAGATTTGCCAAAAATGTAAAACTTTTATTCTGTAAGTGACCCAGTTAAGGGGATTAAAAAAGACTAACCAATGATTGGAAAAGAATTCACAAATTTCACAACGTGTTTTTAAAGAACACTCTAAATTCAACAGTGCAAGAGCAAAGAATCCAGTCAGGAAACGGACAAAAGACATGAACAAGCAATTCACCAATTACAGATAGAAAATAAGCACATAAAAAGATATTCAACATTATTATTCATTAGGGAAATGTGAGCTAAAGCCACAATGGACTCCTATTACACAGCTATCAAAATAACTAAAGAAAAATACTGCTAATACTCAGCACTGGGTTGGGAACGAGTTGGTACACTACAAGGATGGGCACTAAAAGTACAGGACTACCTATTAAGGTGACTCTTTTTAAAGGTCTAAAATTGACTATGGTTACACATTACATTACCTGTGAATAGACTAAAAACCATTTTTGTACCTCAAACAGGTGAACCATATGGTATGCGAATCATATTGCAGTAAAGTTTTTCATTTGTTTTGCTTTGCTTTTTGTAAAGAGTGGAGGCAAAGGAGGAGATCGGGACAAGACTAGGAGTACAGGTGATGACCGTGAGGTGAGGTTATCTGAAATATTTAGGACAAAGAATAGGCAGGGTTTGGACTTGGAGTGGAAAGAAAGGGAAGAGCCTAAGGTTAGCGTTATTGCCAACTGTCTGTTTACATGAATGACTTGAGGCCAGTCACTAAAAGAATTTAAAAATCTAATATTTATTTACTTATTTTGTTGGTATTAGAAATTGAACTCATGACCCCACACTTGCCAGGCAGGCTTTTGTTCTGCTGAGCTAAATCCCTGGCCCCAAAAAGCTGATATTAAAAAAAAAATTGCAGAGCTAGCAGATCTCTTGTCTAGTAGGAAGAAAATGGCACAGCTCTTCTGTGAAACATTTGGGCAGTTTCTTTAATAACTAAACATACACTTTCCATAAAATCCAGCAATTACACTCTTAGATATTTGTCAGAGAGAAATGTAAAACACTGGTATGTGAATATTTATGGTGGCTTTACTTGTTAGTAACTAAAAACTAGAAGACTCCAAATATCTTTCTGTGGGTGAATAGTTGTTTAATACACTGGGAATTATTCAGCAATTATTAGACAATTATCAATTATTAAACAAACAACATGCATGGATCTAAAATGTATTATGTTGGGTAAAGAAAACCAGTCTCAAAAGATTGCATACTATATCAATCCATTTATGTAACACTCATGAGAAACCAATCAGCAGCTGTCAGAGGTAAGAACTGGAGCGACAGTGTGACAATAGTGGATTAGTAAGAGGAACTTTCTTTGTGGTAGCAGAGCAATCTGATACATATGAAGTATCATGCATGGAATAGCACCTCACAGAAGTATGTATACACAAAAACTTGAAGAAAAAGCCCATACAAAAGCTGGTGAAACCTCAACACACTCTGTAGGTTAATTAATAGTGTCACACCAATGAAAATGTCCTGGATATTTAGTTTCTTACAATATAAGATGTTCCTGGAGAAAAGCAGGTAAAGGATGCATGAGGAAATTTTGTACTATGTTTTCAACTCCTCATGACTCTTAAACTATTTCAAAATCAGTTTTTTAAAAATGTGTGCTATGACTGGAGTATAAATTTAAGTGCACCTACAATTTGAAGTCTTGATGAATATCCACACTGAATAAAAGAAATGGAAGCCTAGACACCTTTAACATATTAAAACTACAACACATCCATAAAAACCTGAATTCCTATGTGATTTAACAAATAATTATGCTATCATGAAACAATGCTGGAAATGCAGGAAAAGAATAATGATTTTGAGAGAGAAATCAGAGCCTAGAAAGTACTTTGGAAGTGAATAGAAGAAGGGATATGATTTGAAACCATTTACCTGAAGCTGCCATTGTACATAAATTCAGAAACATAGACACCAAAAAGAAAAACAAAAGTAGCATTACTTTAGTGATGAGCTTTGAGTTTCACTTAGTGATATTAAAGACAAAGATTATAATTTTGACTTCAAATTACTTAAATTATTTATTGTCTTCTTATGTTAGTTGTTGAAATATTTTGGAATTGAAAGATCTGCTTTTTTTTTTTCCTTAAGCATGATATGCACACCATTTCGTAGGATGAGTTGAAGCTTTTAAATTATGGCATTATTCTCTAAAAATATCTCTCAAAATTCAAGGAGTTGCTCTGCAATGGGCAGTACTCTGATAATTATTTCTATTGTCTTTATTTATGTAAATTTGTTTACAATTTGCCTTGTCATCTTGGAAATGTAACTGACCTTGGCTCATGATTTCAAATATTCCACCTAGCTAAAAAGAATAAACTACCCTAAAGTTACAATATAGAATAAGGTCACAGTCTCTCTAGATAACTTTTGAAGAGTATTTACTAACATTCTACAAACTTCTTGTAAACTAAAGATTAAGGCAATGATGTAAGAAAATTAGGTATTTGTGATGTAGAAGACAAAAGTCAGCTCTTGGATAAATATTCAGTGCACCAGATTATAGACATCGATGCAGCCACCATTGCAGTAAATGGACTGCGACTACATATTTTGAATTGCTGAACCAGTGGCTTGAAACTATTCAGTAGATCAGATGTATTGCATTCCTTCTTGAGATTGATGAGAATTCGGCTCTGCTCGCCACACTCCAGTGCGGAGGACTGGAGGGCATTTAGCATGCTGAGAAAGGTCAAAGTAAGAGTGTATCAGTTTCTGAACCTAAAAATTCCAAACTCCTTGCTACCCATTAAAATGAATGAAGAAAAGCTGTGTTTTGATGTGTAGCATCCCAAAGACTTGCTTGAGGCATAAAGGGAAGAAATTATGATGCTTGGGCCAGGAAACGCTTGTTTGCCACCTTCCAGAGCATATAAAGGAGCACAGTGCTGTGTGCTCTCTCATCCCTGAAAACATTATCATCTCAAAAAGTTGTATGCAGCTTAAATAATGGAGATTCCAACATAGAAAATACATTACTGTAGTTGGCCTTTTTGGCATATATTCCAAAATCAAAACAGAAAAATAATTTTGCCACTCGAATTGAATGTGAAATGGATTTTTCATGCAAAAAGCTGGAGTCACATTTCGCTGTAGGCAAGTACAGGGTTTTAAAAAAACACTAATTATGCAGAACACTAAGCTTCTGAGAATATGTGCATGAGTGACCAAATACATTTAACTCTTAAATTGGGCTTTACTCTTGGATTGACCCAGAGCAGAATCGAATTTTAATTCATGGTTTAGTGTGTAAGGAATGCTCTTGGTCAAACCTGTTCAATGACTGTACTTTGAGTTAAAGTAGCATGGATTTGATAGCAAAGTTTTTTTTTTTTCAACTGCACATTTGCTTCTTACTAGCATATCAGTTTGATCACAACAATTGTATTGCTCTTTTTCCTATAATTGTTTTCCTCTGAGTCCCTCTAGCTTCTGAGATCACAAAGAGCTTGATACATGTATTGGATAACTTTGCTTCTGGAAAAAGGAAATGTGACAAGAAAGATGTATACACACACGCAAATGCAATTTCTCCCCTGAAAATTTACAGATGAGAATTTTTTCAAATTAAATGTGAGGCTCATCAACATCCATCTGTAATTTACACTGCCCACTGTAGCCAAACAGGGATGACTTAGTCAGTGAGGTTTTGGTCTCATCATATTTTCTTGAGTAATATTTCATAAATGCATAACAATATATAGAATTTGAAGTATTTATGAGACACAATAAAGTGAACATTTACAAACTTACCCTTTGATTTAAGAACACTACCAGTAATGTTGTACCCACCTGTATGTATCTTCCTGGGAATACTTCTTGATTTCTCCATGCCTCGAGAGGCACCCATTATTCTGAAACTTGTGTTTATGTTTATGTTACTGATTTTTTTCCCAAATTTATTTAAGTTTAAATAATATACTGATTGATTTTTTATTTATAAAATAAAATACAGTTTATTGCTTACTGTTTTCAAGCAACATTTTATTTCAAGGATATATCCATACTTTTGCATAAAATTGCAGGTCATTCATTTCCACTACTGCAAGAAATTGTACCTGTAATTATTTCCATAATTTAATGATCCATTATGTCAACAGGAATTTAAGACATTATAACTGCCACCATTTATCCAAGTCTCTACTGACTCACAATTAAGGTTGGGTAATCCTGACCATCAGTAAGTTAAAAAATTCCTTTCATTAGGCCAGATTTATCCTTTGGTGAAGTATAGAGTCCTATGCAAGAAGTAACTTAAGAAGTCTCCTTAGGTCCTTCATAAGACACTTAGACTGTTTGCAAGTCATATTATTAGTTTTAATAGTTATTCCTGCCCCCTTGCCTTTTTCTTTTGTTTGTTTGTTAACTCTTTGGTTGTTGTTGTTGCTGTTGTTGTTGTTGGGTTTTTCATTAATTACATTTGTTTATACATTTCAGATATATATAATGATACCTTTCATCATAGGGAATTTGTACCTGTACATGACACAACATTTTTTTCCTCCCATTCCCCTACCCTCTCTTCAATCCCCCTTTCCCTCCTTATTTACAAAAGCTTTTCACCCTGATTGCCCCAGAACTCCCCTGATCTCAGGAGCTAAGCAGTCAGGCCTGGTTAGTACTTGGAAGAGAGTCCCTGCCCTTTTCATCAAGATGCAGGTTTTGCAACACCATATCCTGCTTTATGCTTACTTTAAAGGAACAGGGCCTGAGTTTTGAAATCTTGATAAGAGAAATTGTTTCAATAATGGAAAGAGTTTGCTTTTTTGATGGAGTCACATTTGGATTTCAACCCCGATTCTGCCATTTACTAACTATGAAATCTTGGATAATTTAACTTCCAGTATTTCAGATTTTTCTTTGATAAAATGGAAACCATGGTACATACTCAGAAGATTGGTCTATTATTAAATGGAATAAGATACTGTACATAGCACAGAAAAGACACTGTCCAGGGAATAAAAAGAACATCCGTAAGTGAAGAGACAAGCAAGAGCGAAGGAGATAACCTAAACGTGTGAATCAGGTGTAAGAACACACTTAAAATGGGCACTGTTGCAATGAGAGCACAGGCCTCCTAATCACAGAGCTGCCCTGTTACACAAAATGACATCCGCTGAAATCGAGGAACATAGCAATCCCAGAACACTCTCATCTAGGAATATTTGAACAATCGTATGTACGACAAAAGTTAAATTAATGTCTTTTTTCTGTGCCTACCACATACCAAGCACCCCTCCCAGATGAGAAAAATAGGAAAGCCCTCATACAGTAGACAAAACCTCATGCTTTTCCTAAAGAATATAAAATACTCTTTGTCTCCTGGAACAGTGTCCAGATACTGTCACCTTGCTTGGACAATCTCTCCTTGATTCAAATATGTTTTGTGGAGTCAATCGATTAAGGGCTTTGAATATCTGATACCCTTCATACCTGCAATGCACATATGCTTAGAAAACAAAATTAGCTTGCCAGCTTCTCCACAACAGGGGTATACTTGGCATTCATTTCTATTTCCCTTTTCGTTCTTATCCTTCAGCTGTTTCCTGTTGCATCTTCTTTCCCTTTTTCTTCTTAAAAGCCCTCCTACTCTAAAACAAAGACATTATGGAAAGCCTATCTCTGGAAACTTTTATTTCCCCTTTCCAAGGAAAGCTCTAAGAAAATAATTATTTTGCTTAACTAACTGATGTAGTAGAAGCCAGTTACCTCGTATATATTATCTATAGTATTAATACAATAAAATCTTTCTCAAATCATTATTAATTCAAGTACATTATAGCCAATCATAAAGATTTTAAAACTGGAAATTTCAGTTTACATATTTCAGTATATGTCAAAAGCCAAGATTTATTGAAAAATATTGATGACCTCCTAACAGATTTTGACATATAGATGTTCAACTTAAAGTGTTGGTCATTCTGGCCTCTCTTTACCCTTGCTGTAACCTAATATTATTTACGTTACCCACTGTTGCTGCTAGGTAATCACCCTATGCTTGTCACCCCTCTGTCCTGGTTCTCTCATCTGCCTGAATGATTTTGTTTTATTTTGCTTTAATAGTCTCCATGGGAGAAATGACACCATAGACCGCCCAGCAATTTTATAAGATACCCTTGCCAGTTTTCTCTTTTTGTTACTGTTAGGAATATCTGAAATACAGAACAGACATTGTCTGGCCAGTCCAATTTGTAGTATTCTTATGAACAGGTTAATAATTTAAAAGTCAACATAAAAAATAGGTATTATATGACATGTGTCATATACAAGTTGAAAAATTCCAACTTTGAGCACATGCTAAAGAAAGGGGGAGTTCTAACTTGGCTTTCCTGAGGACCCTCTGGTATCCCTTTTCATGTAGTATTCCTTACTTTTTTCCCTCTCTGCTTCTTTGTATGTATCACCGGCAGTATTTCCAGGATCTTAAGCAACTTTTCTGGTCTGTTGTTTATTGTCAGTCCTATGTTTCATTTTGTGGATTACTATTTTGTTCATCAGGAATAAATCTTAGCCTTTGAGGAGATGAAGTAAAACCCTTTATTTTCCAAGAAAAAGTATGTCCATGTCACTCGTCTTTTGTGTTGCAAATTTCTTGGCTTCTCTCTGCAGTAACATGCTTCAATAGGAAGAGCTTGACTTTCGGTCTGTATGCCCTTTGTTCGCTCCCCCACCCCTTGAAAGCAGAAGAGCAAAAGTCATCCACTGCCCATTTGATTACAGGTCAGAATGCATTCACTTAAAATTAAAAGAAAATATTTCCAAAAGTGGCTTAAGTAAATATGTTTTCCTCATACAAACATAGATTTGAAGTCAGGAAGTCTGGTGCATCTCTACAATGCCATCAAAGACCTGAGCTCATTCTGTCTTCTGCTGTGCATATACAACATGTAGCTTTTGTTCTCATACGTACAAAATAACTTATGTACCTTCATATATTATCTCTTGGAAGAAAGCAGAAAATGGCTCATGTGCCATCATCTCACAAGGTTTCTCCTCTGGGATTCCCTTCCCCCCAAATTCTCTGTTTACATTATCACTGACCACAAGTGAATCTTCTGGCCAATCTAGCTTGCAACTATCAAGGGATGAAATGCTTTTTGTCCTTGAACCAGGCATGATGGTATATGCTTATAATCCCAGCACTCTGGAGGTTGAGATAAGAGAGTTACCTCGAGTTTGAGGCCAGCCTGGGCTACATAGTGAGTTCAACACCAGCCTGAACTACAAAGCAAGAACCTGTCTCAAAATTTTTAAAACAATTTTAAAAAACCAAAACTCTCCAGCCTTTAAAATACAAGAAACAAATTTTATGAATATATTGCTCTTTCCATTAAAGGTTAGAGTATTGTTTTTAAAGTTTCTGGAAATTATATTCATGAAATCTATATACTGCTGTGCATATCGGTGACATATCATTACAGGTTTGACTAAAGTCCTGAAGGCATTACACAAGTAACCCTCAAATGATAAACATTTCTCAGAATAGCTCGTTTCTTAAAAACTGTATTACAGGGCTAAAAGTATATAAATGAATAGGAGAAAATGAGAGAGATGCCATAAAAGAAAAAAAGAAACACATTAAGAAATGGAAGAAGAGGAGACAGCACTGATCCAACTATGATGGCAATGAATTAGCAGCCATCCTAAATGCTTTGTTTTCAAAATCAAAGTCAATTTACACTCAAATTCAGCTTCCCAGGGTGTTGATAAAGGTGCTACAGGTAGAGAAAGCAGTCCAGATGTTTCAGTGACCCTATAAAAACACATATATAACTTTTTTAAAGACAAAAATTGACTTTATTATAATACATAGGAATATTAGTTCACAGGTTTAAAAAAAATTGTTTCCCCTTTTTTCTCAATGTGAGGAATTCTAAACAGTTAATAAACTTTAATATGTATTCAGAAGAAATGTACTAACAATACACTGCTCTATGCATGGATAGTAGAGTGAGTCAACAGTGATTTGCTCATACTATGGCATTGATTTTTACAAAAAAAAAACTCCTTTGTTCATATTCACTCTTTTTTTCTTCCCAATTCTTCATTTTTATTCTTACTCTCTCTTAGTCTTTTCCTCCTTATACACACATATACATAAGCACACAGCCACACAAATTAAATTCAAATCAAATCATATTTCTATAGTGTTTCAATAAAATACATACACAGTTTAATAATAAATAGATGTATTTATAAATAAAAGCAAGATAATAAAATATTAGATTACATATTTTAAGTCAAGGAGAGAAATATTTTCAAATTATTCCCTTTAGTTCTTACACTCTTAAAATTACAATACAGAATAATAATAACATATTCCAAACTCCTTTGTTGTAGCTATATCTTTATGCATAAAAATGCACAGAACTTGCTGCACACTTATATACAACCCTGCAATAGTTGCAAAAAGTGTTATTCCCATTTAAGTTTTGTCTCCAATGTACTATATTGATAACTTTTACTTTCTACAACAAAAATTTCTCTTTAATATTTTATGTAACCCATAACTTCACAATTATAAATATGTTTTTAAGCTTATATTGCTTAGAACTAATACATTTAATAGAAACATCATGCATAATATCTAATGTTCTATCACAGTAGGATAGTCACATTTTAAATTCATTAGTTCAGTTAACTTTTTTTTCCTGAGCACCTGCTGTATATCTGGCATAATAATTGCCTTTTTCCTTCTCTACAGTCCATGTCAGGTTCTGCCAAAGCTCAAGTCTGTCTTATTCTGCACACATCTAACCTCATATCTGGCACGTAGTGCAGGACAAACACTTTTTGAGTACATGTGCATGAGCTGGCCTTCACCTTAAAAGCCTGTTCTGTTTCCTTACCTATTTCTTAGTTATTGTGATTCTAAATGCTTTCTTTCCAAAAGAGTATTCCTCTTCCTTGTAAAAAAGCTTCATTTATTTTCCAGCTGTCTACACAGGTGCCAAATTTCTTGAGGAAGCACTTAAGTAAATTCTTCAGGCATCTCCCTTGCTGTTGCAATTCACCATTACCATTCAGAATTACCTGAATCCAAAGCCCTAGCCAGTAACTTGTTGGCTATCTTCTCAGAGATATGTGCATATCGGTTACATATCATTACAAGTTTGACTAAGGTCCTGAAGGCATTACACAAGTAACCCTCAAATGATAAACATTCTGCTATTAACACCAAGGATTTTTAAATACAAGCATCACTGAACCACCAAAAAGGCACCTCACCCCAAATTATCCTGTCCACAGAAGGCAAATCAACATAGTGAAAATGGCCATACTCCCAAATTTGTTATACAGAGTTAATGCAATTACAATCAAAACACTATTAGATACCTCACAAAACTAAAGAAAACAATCCTAAAATTCATTTGAAACCAGAAGACCTAAAATAGCAAAAATGACTCTGGGCAAGGCAGGAGACATCCCAATCCATGACTTGAAATTGTACTACAAAGCTACTCTGAAGAAAACAGCATGGTACTGGGGAACAAAACAAAACAAAACAAAAAAACAGAACCGAGAATCAATGGAACAGATTAGAGATGCAGAAACAACTCCAAGCACATTCAGCTACCTTACCTTAGACAAAGCAGCCAAACACCTTCTCTGGAAGAAAGCCTCTTTAATAAATGGTACTAGAAAAACTAGCTATTCACATGCTGAAAACAAAAACTAGATTTACGTTTCTCACTATGTGCTAAATTAAAATATAAATGGATCAAAGATCTAAATATTAAAACAGAAACACTAAATCTCCTAGAAGAGAGAATACATAGAAAAAAGGCATAGATGTAGGGAAAAACTTCATGAGCAAGACTCCAATCACACAGGAAATAATACAAAGAATCTGCAACTGGGATGTCATCTTATTAAAAAGATTTTGCACAGCAAAAGAAATCACCAACAGAATGAAGAGACAACCCACAGAGTGGGAAAATTGTTTTCCAATTCTTCCTCAAAAGACTAATATCTAGAACATAAAAAGAACTGAAAAAGTCAGAACTCCCAAATTTAAAAACTCGGTCCAAAAGTGGGTAGCTGAGGTGAATACATAGTTCTCATATGAAGAAGCACAAATGGAAAATAAATATATGAAAAAATGTTCAACATCACTGCTCATTTGAGAGATGCAAATTAAAACAACACTGAGATTTCATCTCACTCCAGAAAGAATGGCTATTATCAAGAAATCAACCAATAATAAATGCTGGTGGGATGCTGGGGGTGGGGGGAAGGAACTCTTCTCCACTGTTGGTGGAAGTGTAGACTGGTACAACCACTTTGAAAATCAGCATGGAAATTCCTCAAAAAACTAAAACTAGAGATTTTATTCAACCCAGCTAGTTCTCTTCATAGCATCTTCCTGAAAGACTGAAAAGCATCATATCACAGCCATGTATGTACCCCCATATTTATAGCAGTACAGTTTGTAATAGCTAAATCTTAGAAACAGCCCAAATGCCCATCAACCAATAAATGCATAAAGAAATTTTTTTGTGTGTACAGTAGAGAACTACTCAGCCATATATAAGGATAAACTTGAGACATTTATAGGTAAATGGATGGATCTTGAGACCACATTCTTAAATGAAAAAAAAAAACAGACACACGTGTAAATATCACATTGTCTCACTGGTGTGAGAAATTAAAAGTGAAAATGAGGACCAAAATGCATAACAGATATTGGGAAATAGGGAGAAATTATTCAGATGGGAAAAGGAGCTAGGGAGTGGTGAGGGAAAAAGGAAGGAAGGCAAAAGAAAAAAATGTTGAAACAAGGATAAAATGGAAACAAAGCTTTTGAAAATAAGGAGGGGAAGAGGAATTGAAGGGAAGGTGAGGGAACAAAAAAAGAGGAATCAAGATATATCATGTATAGGCACAAATTCTCTGTGGTGAATGTGTTCATTATGTATATCTAAATGGTACCAATAAAAGTAATTTTTAAAAAATGAAAAAAGACAAACCTTCCATGAATATCCATTGTAGGCTTTCTTTAAAAAGAGTAAATTTCACTGGGACTAGGGAGATGTAACATTAAATTTCAGTAATTTTAAAATAAATAGGTTTATCAGATTGTTTTCCTCTCTGACAGAAAACACCCAGAATATGTTGCAACTACTGGGTGTTTCCATATAATTCTTAGAGATTTTAGATTCACCTTGCACATTTAATCGTAAACTATAATATTTTATATAAACCATTTTATAAGATTAACAGTCATAGTAATAAGTCCAGTGAATATTTTCTACAAAAAAAGGTTTATAGGAAATATGTTTCTGAATTATAAAGGTTTCAATTGTGACAGATCAATACAATGCTAGTTCCTAGTGCACATTATACACTCATTATATATATGTCATAAACACTGGTGAATCATTTCAGAAAAGTAGAGTAAGGTTTAAAATACATCACAGCCCAACACTACACTTCAGGGGTGTGCCCTGGTAAGCTGCTCAGGTCCTAGAGGTTCCAAGCTCTACCCAGCCTAGCTCAAGGCCCCAGTGTCATACTTTGGGGATGTGCCCAGGCCAATCATGTGGGTCCCAGAGGAGACAACTCCCACTAAGCGCAGACCAAAGCCTCAACTCCATACTTCAGGGTTGTAAACTGGCCAGTCACACCAGTCGCAAAGGAGCCAAGTTCTACCCAGCCCAGCTCAAGGACCTGGCACCTTGCTTCATTGGTGCACTCCAGCTACCTACATGGGTCCTGGAGGAGCTGAGTCCCGCCCAGTGCAGCTACTAGGGGCCATCTCTGAAGTGACCCAGGGAGAAGTATGGTTTGAAAGAAAGCAGCACAGAAACTCTCTGCCATCTGGGAGGAGACCTGGTGGGCTGAGGGAGAGCAGAAGCCCCACTCGTCATTTTTGCGTCACCCCAGGAGCCTCAGCTCAGAGAAACCCACTCCTTTACACCACGAGACAGTCAGTCAGCATGGGAAGTGCCTTGGACTTAACCAGTTCATCTGAAGAAACCAAGGAAAATAACAAAATGAAAGAGCAAAACGCAATCTCAGACCTCTAGTCCACTGAGAACAAGCCTGGGAGACATTGACATGGGAGACACTAGACACTGCATAACTGAAGTTACTGAAATAATAGCAACTGAAGTAAAAAACAACTCCATGAGGCTACAGAGGAAATTAGATAAGAAATAATCTCTCAAGTAAAAAAGAAATGACAAATATAATGAAGGAAATGTTGAGCATATCTAAAGAAGATGTAGATAAAAAATACAGGAACATAAGAAAATGATAGAAATCTTGAATGAACAATATAGGAAATAAATAGAATGCATGAATCAGATTCAAAGAGATATTCAGGAGATTAAAAATTCCATTGAAAGCTGACAAAACCACTGGAACAAAGCTAAAGATGGACTCACAGACCATGAGGACAGGATGGAAGCTAATGATCATAAAAAAAAAAAGATCTCTTAAAAATAACAAGGAACCAGGAAACAGCAATTCAACAGCTGCAAGATGATGCAAAGAAAGATGCTATAAGACTGATAGGTGTCAATGAAAAAGCAGGAGGCAACACAAAGGACATAAAAAGACTATTTGCAGAAGTAATAGTTGAAAATTTTCCCAACCACAAGAAAAGAATCTGACATACAGATAAGTGAGGCATACAGAACTCCAATTAGTCATAACCAGAATAAATCTACACCCAGACATATAATAATTAAAATACCAGAAATTCAGCAGAAGAATGAAATGCTAAAAGCCATCAAAGAAAGATAAAACAGATCACTTATCAAGGAAAGCCCATCAGAATCACAGGAGACTTCTTAGCATAAACCATCAAGTCAAGAAGAGTCTGGAGTGAAGTATTTGAAGTCCTGGAAGAAAACAAGTTCCAACTCAGACTGATGTACCCTGCAAAACTATCTTTCAAAATCAATGGAGAAATAAGATACTTCCATGACAAAAAATTGAAGATATTCACAATCACCAAAGCAACACTACAAAGAGTACTGAAAGATAGTCTACAAAGAGATAAAGATGGCCACAATTCCAAGAACAACAGCAGAAAGAAACCACCAAATGGGGCAAGCACTTAAAAGAAACAAAAAGAGGAGAACTAACAACAGGAAGATAACATGACAAAGATAAGTCAATGCCATCAACGTAAATGGTCTCGATTCACCAATCAAAAAAAACAGACTGGCAGAGTTGATTAAGAAACAAAATCCAACAATATGCTGTATACAAGAAACACATTTAACTTAAAAGGAAATTCATAGACTAAAAGTCAAAGGATGGAAAACTACTCCATGTGACAAGAACCCAGGGGAAAAAAAAAAAAGCAGGAGAAGCTATTCTATTCGCAGACAATGTGAACTTAAAACCAAGAATGACCAAAAAGATAAAGAAGGTCACTACATACTTGTCAGGTGGAAACATCAACAGGAAGAGATAGCAATCATAAATGTCTATGCAACAAATACAGGAACACGCAACTATATCAGACAAATATTAATAGGCATGAAAAATAAAATAAGCAACGACACAATTATAATGGGAGACTTCAAAACTCCTTGTCAAAAAGGGGTAGATCAACTAGGATAAAAAAACAAAAAAGAAATAGCAGAACTAAACCAAACTTGCAAACAAATAGACTTAGTAGTCATGTGCAGAGTGTTTCACCCAATGACACCAGAATACACATGGGTCATTCTGTAAAATAGACCCTACACTAGACCATTGAACATGCTTAAATAAATGCAAAGGTATTGAAATTTCATCATATTATTTGACCATCGTGCAATAAAATTAGAAATTAATGACAAAAGAAGCCACAAAAACTCCATAAACACATGGAAATTAAATAATACTCTAAACAAAAAATGGGTCACAGAAGAAATTAAAGAAGAAATTACATGATATCTACAATCAAATGAAAATGCAGATACAACTTACCAGAACTTGTGGAACACAATGAGAGCAGTCTTCAGAGAGAAATTTTTAGTGGTGAATTCTCACATCAGGAAAATGAAATAAACACAAACAACATAATGCTGTACCTCAAACTTCTAGAAAAAGAAAAGCAAGTCAAGCCCAAAACCCAAAGAAGGGAGGAAAGTATAAAGATTAGAAAATTAAGGCAATTGAGACTACGAAAGCAATACAAAGAATTAATGAATTGAAGAGTTGGTTCTTTGAAAAAATAAATAGAATTGATAAACCCCTAGTCAACTTTGTCAAAAAGAGGAAAAAAAATACTCAAATTCACACAATAAAAATGAAAAGGGTAAAATCACACAGAATTTCCTGTGGAAATCCAAAAGATAAACCTATTTTGAAAATCTGCACTCTCACAGGATGCAAAACCCAAAAGAAATAGATTCCAGGAAACATGCAAATTACCAAAACTGGATCAAGAAGACATAACAGTCCTAAATAACCCAATATCAGTTAATGAGATTGAAAACATAATTAAAAACTTACCAACAAAACGAGCCCAGGTACTGATGTACTAACAGCTGAATTCTGCAAAGAAATTTAGAGAAGATTTAACACGAATACTCTTCAAACTCTTTAATGAAATTGAAAGGGAAGCAATTCTACTTAACTCATTCTTGGAGGCAAGTATTACCCTAATACCAAAACTGGAGGAAGACCCAACCAAGAAAGAGAACTATAGGCCATTCTCCCTAATGAACATAGATGCAAAAGTCCTCAATAAAATACTAGCAAACTGAATGCAGCAAATCATCAAAAAGATTGTACACCATGACCAAGTGGAATTCATTCCAGGAATGCAGGGATGCTTCACCATATGCAAATCAATAAATGTAATACATCACATTAACAGAGTCAAAGACAAAAATCATGTGATCATCTCAATAGATGCAGAAAAAGCTTTTGATAAAGTCCAACACTTGTTCATGATTTAAAAAAAAAAAAAAACAGAGAAAACCGGAATAGATGGACTTTACCTCAACTTGATAAAAGTCATTTAGGACAAACCAACAGACAACATCACACTAAGCTGACAAAAACTGAAAGCTTTTACTCTAAAATCAGTAACAAGACAAGGATGTCCATTGTCACCACTCCTATTAAATATAGTTCTGGAAACATTAGCCAAACCAATTAGACAAGAGAGAAATAAAAGGAATAAGATAGGAAAGGAAGAAGTTATATTATCATTATTTGCAGATGACATGATACTTTACAAAGAAGACCCCAAAAACTCCAACAGATTTCTAGACTTAATAAGCAAATTCAATAGTGCAGTTGGATACAAAATCAATACTCAACAGCATTCCTGTACACAAACAATAAACTCACTAGAGAGAAATTGGGGAAACCACATTCTTCACAATAACATCTAAAAAACCGAGATATTTAGGAATCAATCTAACAAAGGAAGTAAAAGATTTATTCATTGAAAATTACAGTATTCTGAAAAAAGAAATGGAAGAGGAATTCAGAAAATGGAAAGATATCCCTTGCTCATGCATAGGAAGAACTAACATGGTAAAAATGGCCATACTCCCTAAACTGTTATACATATTTAATGCAATCCCAATCAAAATACCATTAACATACCTCACAGACCTAGAAAAAACACTCTGACAATTTATCTGGAACCAGAAGAGACCTAGAATAGCAAAGGGAATTCCGAGTAACAAAGATAAGGCAGGAGGCATCACAATCCCTGACCTGAAAATATATTACAAAGTTGCTATAATAAAATCAGCATGGTACTACAAATAAACAGACCTGACGATCAATAGAACAGAACAGAAGATGTGGACACAACTACAAAGATACTCAACCACCTTATCTTTGACAAAGGAACCAAACAAGTTCACTGGAAGAAAGCCTCTTTAATATGTGGTACTGGAAAAATTGACTTTCCACGTGCTGAAGACTTAAACCAGACCCAGGCCTATCACCATGTACTAAAGTCAAAATAGATCAAAAATCTAAGTATTAAGACAGAAACAATAAATGTACTGGAAGAAAAATTAGGTAGAAATCTTGAGGACATAGGGGTTGTCAGAGAGGTCATGAACAAAAACCAAACTGCACAGGAAATACTTCAAAGAATCAACAAATGGGATTTCATTTTATTAAAAGGTTTTTGCACATCAAAAGAAATCACCAACAGAGTGAAAAGAAAACCCACGGATTGGGAAAAGATTTTTGCCAAATGTCACTCTGACAAAGAATCTCTATCTAGAACATGTAAAGAATTGAAAAAAAAAATCAGACCTCTCAAATTCAAAGACTCAATCCAAAAATGGCATCTGAGGTAAATATGCAATTCTCAAATGAAGAAATACAAATGACAAATAAGTATATAAAAAAATGTTCAACATCACTGGTCATTCAAGAAATGCAAGTTAGAACAACACCGAGATAACATCTCAGTCCAGAAAGAAAGGCTGACATCAAGAAATCAATCAAAAACAAATGCTGTTGGGGCTGTGGGCAAAAAGGAACCCTTCCACATTGTTGGTGGGAGTGTAAACTGGTAAAACCACTGTGGAAATCGGTGTTGAGATTTCTAAAAAACAGATTCTGAAAGGGAAAGAAATTACTCAAAGGAAAATCACATTGTTTATCAATTTTGCATGCCTGTATCTGGAACCTGAGCAACTATTTTGAAGATAATAATATGCAATATAACAACCATTGTTAAATTCCTATCATCTTGTTTTGAAATCCTGTATCACTATTTTGTTGTTGTTGTTGTTATTGTCATCATTTTGCTTTTGTTGTTTTTTGTTTGTTTGCTTGACTGCTTTCTAATTTTTCTGTGCTTTTTTCTCTTTGAAATAAAAAAATAAAATATATCACAACAATTTAGCTATATTTCAGACCAATCATCAATACACCATAACCTAGATACCTAAGTTTATGAGTTATAAAACTGAAAGAGTATAATTATCACTCATTTCAGATTAATTAACTTCTAAATGATTCCAAGTACTAACCCCTTCCTCATGCTATTCAAGGGAACTCATACTTTAAATGCTTATAAATATTCTCAGAAGTTGTAAATTTTAATCTAGTTTTATCACTAACTTGCTTTATAATCCATGTTGCTTTTCTTTCCTGAGTAGTCTTCCTACTATAAAAATGGATATTAACATAATACTTTCCTCACAAGGACACTGCAATTTAAGAAATCTATGCATATGGAACATTCAGAGAAACTAGAGGAGAGATATTATGTAAGTACAGAACATTGCACTGAAGTTTCAAAACTGACTTTATACAGCAATGCACATTTTCAACATGGATATTTTTGTACTATGCTCTCTTTGCTAATATTGCAATCTAAAATAATTATAGCAGCTTCACTTTCCAAAAGGAGACATCATTTCCCTATACAACCTAATGCTACTAGATTTTTAGTTATTGTTTAAGTGATAGTTTTTGTAATTTTCTATTAGGAACAAAAAATCAGACATGACAAATTCAGTAAGAGTGAAGGTAATGACTGCCACAGTTGGGTTTGGGCTATGGATGTTTGTAATGACACCCTGGCATCATTACTGTTTGAACAGTGGGGCTTATCATGTTCTGCATAAACAAACTTGAACTTAAAGCAAAACTTGATGAAATAGTTCTATGATGAAAAACAATGTTAAGGGATGGAAAAAACTCTGAATGTCACAGGGACAACCCTAAATTTTCTTCTACTTGTTTCAGCAAATTAAAAGCAATAGCAAGCCGTCATCCACCTATTATATATTTAATCCCATAGCATGTCAGCTGCTAAAATAATTGTTCAACCACTTAAATCCTTCCAATATGTGCCAGAAAACAATGACAATGTTAAATTCCCCCAAAGTACAGAATTTATGATCTTAGAATCCAGTTCCCTTTCCTACTGATTCCCTCTTGCATGTATATTTTATAAACTACTTCTAATAACAGAATTATTTAAACTCATACTACCTGTCATCTGTTATTCTCAAAGTACTTCACTAATAATAGATAATCTGTGAAATTTGTCTCTGCTCTGGGTATTACTACCTCTGTTTGTGCAGCATGGTCTTGTCTATTACTGCCAAGATATCTGATTAGAGGAATTAGGAGTGGAACTGGAGACCAGAACCAGATTGCAAGGTGGGTGGCTAGTGGTTCTATTGCTTCATTGTGCTGTACTTATCACAAAACCTTCCAGCTCTCTTCCACACAGGAACAATTCAGACTGTGACTCCACAGCAAGGCACCAGGAGCAACGAAGCCTAGAACAGCAGTTGTTCTAATCTAAACCTGTTCATAGCTCTTTTTATTTATTTATTTTTTTTTTTTTGGCACCAAGAACTGAACTCACAACCTCGCACCTGTTAGGCAGGTGCTTAAGTCACTGAGCCAAACTCCTGACCCTGGTTTTTTGAGCCAAACTCCTGGCCCTGGTTTTTTGAGGCAGGGTCACACTGTGTAGCTCAGGCTGGCCTTGCACTCACGTTGTAGCCCAATCTGGCCTTGAACTCACAACACTCCACCTATGTCAGCCTCCGGAGTGCTGGGCATAACCTGCACTCAATTCATTTCTCTTTGCTCCAGTGTGTTTTTAGTTCCTCTCACTCAAGAAATCAACAGAAGTTCAGAGTGACCATTCACTTTGTCCAAGATGGACAAAGTGGAAATAATAATCTTAGAGCACTGGTATTAAGGTATTAAAGTTAATACGTTAACTCTCCTTTACTATAACAAATATCCAAAGCAATAAACTTATAAAGATGGAAGGTTTACCTTGGCTTACAGTTTTGGAGGGTCCAGTTCATTACAGATTGTTCACTTCTTGGGCAGGAAGAGAAAGAGACAGAGAGATAGAGACAGAGACAGAGACAGAGGTGAAGAAGAGGTACAGATTAGAATACCACTATCCCTTTTGAATTCATGCCCTCAATAACCTAAAGGCCTTCCATCTTAAGGGTTTTATATCTTCCAATTTCACTACAGGTTGGGAACATGCCTTTGAACAGATGAACCTTTGGAGGACACTTTTCAAATGTAGCAAGGGATATGTCTTGTTTGTGTTTTTAGTCTTTTGTAAAAGCAACATTTCAAAGCAATAAAGTTTAAAAAGATAGTAGATGTATAAGAGGAACCATAAGATGGTTGAGAGTTTCCCACAAAACAACTTGATAAAGATTTGTCATTTCAAATGTTACATAATACACATCCTTTTAATCCTTGCTTCTTTTTTTGTTCATTTTGGTTAAATGTCTGATCCTAGGCATGTAGAAATCATAAGTCCATTATTATTATCTATTCATTAGTATTGGTGGATATTGCCTGAGTAATATTATCAGTATTAGATTTGTTTAAATTCATTCTAAGCCACTTGATCATTTCTTGCAAACTTTCATTAACTTTTGTGCATATGAATAAACACAACCCTTGTATGAAGATGGTAACTTCCTAAATATTGAGATGTTAAGTGTGATAAACAAATTCAGAGGCTCTAAAACTATTAGTTTTACACAAAATATGAAAGATCAAGGAGTAATTCTTGATTGTTCAAATTATCAAATAAAGTTTCTGAACCTGTATTTTTATAACATTCCTTTCAAAATTATATGTAGTAAATGTTAAAAGTAAAATGGTCCATATCAACACTGAAAGGGATTAAGAATGCACATGGGAAATTTTGATAAATTTCAGGAAGACAAACATTGGCGGTGTCAGAACAAATCATTGTTGAGACCAAATGCAGGTTCTAACCATGTAGCATCTTTGAGAAAATTAGAAAAACATCTTCTAAAGAGACAGTCCTAAGGGCATATTTTCATCTCTTTGAATATAGGAAAAACCTCAATACTCTGTTCTTAACCTTAGCTCTTTGTACTCCTACTCACTAGATGAGTCTGACCTCTTTAAAAAGTGTCTTAGTAATGACAGTCAAATATGTATTGATTCAAGGATCTTTTGTGCACTCAGACCATCTTCCTCAGTATCCAAATGGTCTGTCAAAGCTCCAGTGGCAAAAAGGATTTCCCTGCCCTCCCTCATACAAATCTGGTATTCTCAAATTTTTCCAAATTCAATGAAGGTGACTATACATCACACATATATTCAGTCTGAATATTAGAAATTGTCCTCAATTTGCCTCCCATCTTCTACTATAATCCAGAATCATGTTCCTTCAGCTCTATATTGTAAATCCTAAATTAAACCATTCCCATGCCCTCTGTCATGACTAATATAAGTTATTATCTGTCTCTACTCAGGGCTCCTGTTATTGCCTCCTAACTCTTCTCTCTGTATTTATTTTTATTCACTATATAGTTCATCCTTCATACAGCAGAGTGATCTTTTAAAATATGAACTATACCATGACTTTGCATAGTTCAACTCTCTAACACACCCCCCCCATAATTTCCCATTACAACTGAAATAAAATAAAAAATTATCATGGTAAACTAAGTCTTAAAGATCTAGTCACTCTCTAGTTCTTGGATCTCATCTGAAATATTTTCTCTTGATTTCTGTTTTCCAAGCACTAATTTTTTGGTTCTTTCTCCAAAATTTGGTCCTGCCTTGGAATTATATCTTAATCTATTTGAGCTGCTATAACAAAATTACCATAAGGTAGATGGCTTAAAGACAGCATTGTTTCCAATTGTTTCAGAGGCTAGGAAATTTAAGATGAATTTACCAACAGATTTAAGTGTCTTATGAGGGTCTGTTTCCCATAGTTGATACTTTCTACCTATCTTGTCTCATGGTAAAAAGAGCAAACAAACTCCCTCTGGTTTCTGTTGCAAGGACATTAATTCCTTTCAGAGCCTTCTTGACCTAATCACCTACCAAAGGTCCCACCACTTAGTACCATTACCTTAGGTGTGGCGGTCCAGCATGTGAAGTATTCTGGTCCTCCATGTACTGATTATATACATGTTTATTAAGTACCTATAATATAACAGATTGCTCTATGCATGGAGGGAAAGTAGTGACTGAAGACCTTGCTCTCAAGTTTACAGTCTAATTTCCAAAGAACGTTTTATCATCTCTCATTGGGAATCCTAAAATAGCCTCTTAACACTTCTTTCTACTTGGACTCTTGTTCACTTTGAACTCCATTTCTTCTCCAGCGATCAGTGTGGCATGTTTGATAAGAAGTCTTTTCAGATTCTACCTAAAATAGTGCTTCTTTCTCCCTCTCAGATCCATATTATTTTTTATTCTTAATTTTCTTTATGGCAACCTAAAATGCTATTTTGGACTTATTTGTGTACATTTTTAAAAATTGCGCTGGAAATTGAATCAAAGACTTCAAATACAAGTGCTCTTCCACTGAACTACTTCCCCAGCCCTTGTGCAACTTTCACCAAGAAAAATTTCTTAAGAGAAAAACCTGCCTGTTCTTTCCTGCATGAACATCTCCATCCTTTTACTTCTCTACCTTTGTTCCTCTGAAGTGAAACTTGTTTACTTGCAAGCCATGATTGTTTACATAAAGCCAGAAATCAGCTATAAAATGCAAGGAAGAAAACTGGATATAAATCTGCCTTGTAGTACTTAGAGCTAATATTTGCATAGCTTTTGCAATGTGCTAGACACTGTTATAAGTACTTTAAATATGTTAATTTATTTAATTCTTAAAACAACTCCGCAAGGTAGGTACAATTATTATGGGTAACGTACAGAAATGTGAAGTGATCAGCCTAGGCTCCCACAGGTTTTAAGTGGCTTAGCAGGAATGCTAAACAGGAAAATCTAGCTCCATGGTCTATACTCTTAACCACTAATGTCTTTAGAGAAGAAACCCATAGAACTTCCCTATGTTAATCAATTTTGTTCTCCATTCATTATTAAAAATGAAAACTCTGGAAAACAAGACACTTGAGGTAAGTATAAAACACCAGATAAAGAGTCAATATGATCAAACAGAACAATTAACACTATGGGAAGCAGAATTAATTCAGGAAAATTAACTAGCAAAATTCTAATAATATCCTTAAGATTCAAGGAGCTCTTGTAATCATAATATATAATCAAGCAATTTTGAAAGAAGAGCAGAAAAAATTCTTAGAAATGAAAAATATTGTTGAAAATTTTAAGAATAAAAGATGCATCTGAAGAATAAAAGATACCACATAAGACCAACTAATGATATAAAAGATAAAAGGAAGAGAATTCCAATAAAATAGTAATAAAAATACTTAAAATATGATCAAAGTAGTTAAAAATATGAAGAATTAATCTAGGAGGTCCAATATCTATCTATTAAGAGCTCAAAAAGGAGAAAAACAAAGAAGCAAAAGAATGAGAGAAGAAAGGAAATGAGAAAAAGGGGAGAAACACTATAATATTAATGGAAGTAATGATGTCTTTTAGGCAGTAATAGAATAAATAAAAGTCTAAGTCCAAAGGGAAAGAGCTTGGTCTGTGGTAGAATGAAACTTTTTAAAAAGATGTATTTAAAGGAAAACTCTTGAAATATAAAAACTCCAAAAACTAAGAGAAGATTTTAAAGAAAAAGAAGGTGCTTTACAAGAAAGTGCAAGTCACATTTGATTCAGTAACTCTAGGCACCAAAAACAAGAGAGGAAAACCTGAAACAATCTAAAATTGAAAAGTAGAATTCCAAATGTAATCAAGGATTGGATGAATGCAAGA
Organism: Dasyprocta punctata; assembly: GCA_004363535.1. Taxonomy (NCBI): domain Eukaryota; kingdom Metazoa; phylum Chordata; class Mammalia; order Rodentia; family Dasyproctidae; genus Dasyprocta; species Dasyprocta punctata. The sequence goes on from RJWM01000246.1 coordinate 59,500, forward strand.
ACTCATAAAGTTTACCTTCCATATATACATTTGTAAAACTATATAAATATGTATTCCACAAAACAAAAAAGAAATCTTATAAAGAGTTTATTAGTCAACTGCCCAGCCCTGCAACAAAAATGCCTGTGATAAATAACTCATAAGTAGGAAAAGCTTATTTTGGTTCACAGCTTTAGAGGTTTCAACCTAGGGTTGATTTTAGGACTGTGGCAAAGGGGGTGGGACCTTGTGGCAGAGGAGGCCCATTCATATCACACAGCCAAGAAGAAACATAGACAGGAAGGACCAGGACACCAACGTGCCCTTTATGGTCTCACACCCAGTGAGCTAACTTCTTCCCACTAGGCCTAACCTCTTAAAGGCACCTGCCAATAGTCCCACAGGCTGGGACCCAAGCCATTAACACCTACAGAGGACTTTTCAGATTCAATCTAAGGCAAAGAATTAGAAATGTGCTTAGAGAACCTATGGAATTAATTCAGAATATAAAAAAATAAGGAAACAATACAATGGCAATGATTCTGTAAGATGTACAGGTTTAAATTACTACAGAAATCAAGAGAGGTCGGTGAAGAATTGCTTTTTAAAAGTGGCTTCCATCTGGGCATGGTGCCCCACAACTGCAATCCCAGCACTGTGAGAGGCTGAGGCAAGTTTAAATCCAGCTTGAACAACTTACAGACTTAGCAAGATGCTGTCCCAAAAGTGAAAAACAAAATGGTCAGGGGATGCTGCCCAGTGTGAAGTCCCTGGAATCGATTCCCCATACAAAAAAAAAAAAAAAGTGACTTTCTTTCAACAAAAATATAATTCTGAAATGTGAATTTCTTTTATCAATAAAGAAAGGGGAAAATGAATAATAAAATCAGAAAATACACAAAAAGCTGCACAAGAAAACCACGGTTCTAAAATGAGGAAAAGATATGACATGATTTTCACAAAGTTATGCCTTTTAGGGAAAGAATTTATCTGACACAATATTACAACATAAAATTTTGAGCAGCAGAGTTTTAAGTGCATATGATTTTAGTGTCTTTTCTAATGGTAAATCACAACATGGATATCAATTTCTCATGTTTTATAGTTATTTAAAATACTGCCTTTTAGTTTATAATTTCAAGGATTCAGCCTATTGTCAAAAATTACGAACATCTTGATTATAGTTATATAATGATTCTAATTAAATTACTGTTTGTGATGTGAAAGAAATGATAAAAATGAAAGAAATTAGAAGACATAATAGAAGAGGTTAAGGGACAAGGGAAATAATTTTTCATATCATTTGAAGGAAACTCCAAATCGAGAAAAAGAATAGTAATGTTTAAAAGTATAACAATAACCAGGGAAGGGAAGAATTAGGTGGTAATACAATGGAGGTTACCTTCAATTTGCCACACTGATTCAGCCAATATTGTCTAAATCAAAATAGTAATGTTGTACCATATTATTCAGAGACATAATGGTAAACTACAGAACAATTACTTTTAATAATAAGTAAATGAATAATAATATTAAATTCTTGGAACCAGAGTGACACCCTGGATAAAATGCTGATCACAAAAATTAGTCTTCATGATATCTGGCTAAAAAATAACAAAATGTTGTAACAAAGTAAAAGTATACACTTTTCAAAGAATGAAGTCTCTGAGTTGTATAAAATAATTTGATATGATTGATGACCATTAATTAGTTCAAATAGAGGACAAGCAATTTCAGATAAACAAAGATGAACAAATAAAATAATAAATCTATGTTAGTTTTCATTACACAATCAAAATGTTTTAGTGGTACTCAATAATAAGTTTTATTATCATTATTATTGTTGTTATTTTGTTTACAGGTATGCAAGTCAGCTAAGACAATTTCTTCAGCTTTTAGTTCTAGGGTAGAGATTCAGCTCAGTAGTCCCTTTTTCAGAGCCCATGCTAATTGGGGCAAGAGCTAACTGAAAAATGTTTTTCTCATAGTAAAGTTTGGAGGTTTCTGTAGGGATGAGTAAGAGGACACATTCTGCCTCTTAAGGTCTGAGTCTGATCTCAGCACCAAAGAGAAGTAGACAAGAAGAATAAATATTTGCTGAGCAATAACCAAAACTACCACAATCACACAAATGAAATTATTCCTTTTCAATGACCATAGTTGATTTAATTCAAAAATACATTTTAGAAAATTATTATTCCAATCACAGACTTTACCTGTATTTTTTCTCAAATATTAAAAAGCCATTAAAAGGCTTAGAAGTTAAGATGTTAGTAACATTAAGCTATTAAAGCAATGTATAACTAAACCATAGTTCATCATCTCACTATTAACACACTAAAAAAAAAACACTGACTGATAAATTGTCTTTCAGAATGAAAAGCATCATTTGTGCATTGTCTCAGCATATACATTTATGCGTATATTTTAGGAATTCTAGAAATGAAATACCCACCGTTTATGGCATGAGAACTTGATAGGAGATGTTCATTTTATTCCATTGAAGAGCAATATCTTTTAGAGCATTAAAGACAAATTATTACATTGATCAAAATATATTTTAGGCATTTAACAATGAGGTGGCAATGTGCCAGGGCAGGAGAAGCGTACTATAGTCTTACACTTCCAGTCTTTAGTGATCCCTGGCCTCTAGATAGTAGACATCACAAGGTTTCCTCATGTTTTTCTCTCCTTCCTAGTTTGAGGAGAATGACTAGAGCTGACTGGACCTGAGAATTTCTTTTCTGCTGGGTGGGTTAAGTTCTCTTACCACCCAAACAGACCAAACTCTCATTAAGTCACTTCTCCCATGCATTGGCCTTATCAAGAAAAGAATGCCCAAGCATATTTCGAAATGATTTCTTTCTCCTTTCCTTTGCTATAACCACTGAGGTTATTAGTCTCTAACATTTACTGTGAGAAACTGATCAAGCATTAACAGAGAACTGTCATGAAATATTTGTTCCCCATCCCCCATTACACCTGGGTAGCCCTGTGGTTCTTTTTTTTTTTAAACAAAACAGAAAAAAAAGGTAGAAGTAATACAGAATTTCAAAAAAAAAAAAAAAGAAATCAATGCTAGTTAATATATCACATATTGTTATCTTAGAATTGGTTGTTCAAGTTGTGAAATCTATACATAAAAAAATCAGACAATCAAACAATGACAATACAAACTATTTTTTCTAATGAAGTAACAGAGAATTAGTAGTACAGTTATCTATCATGCATACTTATACATACATACAGTTATATGTATTTTGAGCACTTTCTTTCCCTTTCCTTATTGCAATATCTATTGTACATTTTGGATCTTATTACTCTTTCAGGTTTTTTTAAAATTATTATTTATTTTTTACACTAAGGAGACAGTACAATATTTGCAAATGTGAGTCTGATTTATTTCACTTACGAGTATCATCTTGAGTTGCCTCCATTTATCTAAAGAAGCCTCAAGATCATCTTTTTTTTATAGCTGAGAATATTCCATTATATAAAAATACCACATCCTTTTCATTCATTCTGCAGTTGATGGGCATTTTGGTTGTTTCCAAGATTTAGCTATTACAAATTGTGCTGCTGTAAACATGGGTGCACATATATCATTGTGACATGATACTTTCAATTTTTCTGGGAAAATACCCGGAAGGGGAATAGCTAGATTAAAGGGGATTTCCAATTCTAGTTTTTTGAGGACTCTCCATATTGATTTCCACAGTGGTCACACCAGTCTACAGTGCCACCAACAGTGGAGAGGGGTTCCTTTTTCCCCACAGTCCCACCAAAATTTGTTATCAGTTAATTTCTTGATGGCAGCCATTCTTTCTGGAGTGAGATGGAATCTCAGTGTTGTTTTAATTTACATTTCTCAAATGACCAGCAATGTTGAGCACTTCTTCGTATATTTATTTGTCATTTGCAGTTCTTTATCTGAGAAGTGTGTGTTCATTTTTGATGCCCATTTTTGGATTGGGTCTTTGAATTCGAGGAGCCTGATGTTTTTCAATTCTTTATATGTTCTGGATATAAGTCCTTTGTCTGAGGGACAGTTGGCTAGAATTCGTTCCCATTCTGTGGGCTTTCTTTTCACTTTATTGGTGATTTTTTTTGAAGTGCAAAAGCTTTTTAATAAAAAGAGATCCCAGTTATCGACTCTTTGAAGTACTTCCCTTGCAGTCTGCGTTTTGTTCATGACCTCTTTGCCTACCCCATGTCTTCAACATTTTTGCCTACCTTGTCTTCCAGTAAATTTAGTGTTTCTCTTCTAATATTTAGATCTTTGACCCATTTTGACTTTAGTTTAGTGTATGGTGAGTCTAGCTTCATGTGGAAAGCCAATTTTTCCAGCACCATTTATTAGAGAGGCTATCTTTCTTCCAGTGAATATATTTAGCCCCTTTGTCAAATGTAAGGTGGCTGAGTGTCTTTGTAGTTGTACTTGCATCTCCTAATCTGTTCCATTGATCCTCAGGTCTATTTTTTTGCCAGTACCAGGCTGATTTAATCACTGTAGTTTTGTAATATAATTTCAAGTCAGGGATTGAGATGCCTCCTCCCTTGCTTTTGTTGCCTAGAATAGCCTTTACTATTCTAGGTCGTTTTTGGTTCCAGATGAATTTTAGGAATTTTTTCTCTAGATCTGCAAGGTGGAATTTTCATTGGGATTGCATTAAATCTGAATACCGGTTTTGGGAGTATGGCCATTTTCACAATGTTGGTTATCTCTAACCAAGAGCAGGGGATATCTTTCCATTTTTCTGACATCCTCTTCAATCTCCTTTTTTAGAGTACCATAGTTTTCGGCATATAGGTCTTTTATGTTCTTTGTTAGGTTGATTCCTAAGTATTTCATTTTTTTGGATGCTGTTGTGAAAGGTGTTGTTTCCATAATTTCTCTCTCAGTGAGTTTGTTGTTTGTGTACAGGTATGCTATTGATTTTTGAATGTTGGCTTTGTATCCAGTTACACTACTGAATTTGTTTATTACCTCTAGTAGCCGTTTAATGGAGTTCTTAGGGTCTTCTATGTAGAATATCATATCTGCAAATAGTGATAATTTAGCTTCTTCCTTTCCTATTCTTATTCCTTTTATTCCTCTCATGTCTGATTGCTCTGGCTAGTTTCCAGGACTATACTGAATAGGAGTGGTGATAGTGGACATCCCTTTGTCTTGTTCCTGATTTTAGAGTGAAAGCATTTGGTTTTTGTCCATTTAGTATAATGTTGGCTGTTGGTTTGTCATAGATGGCTTTTATCAGATTGAGGTAGATACTATCTATTCTAATTTTCTATAAGGTTTTTATCATGAGAAAGTGTTGGACTTTATCAAAAGCTTTTTCTGCATCTGTTGAGATGATCATGTGACTTTTGTCTTTGACACTATTGATGTGGTGTATTACATTTATTGACTTGCATATGTTAAACCATCCCTGCATTCCTATAATAAATTCACTTGGTCAAGATGTATAATCTTCCTGATGACTCGTTGCATTCTATTTGCCAGTATTTTATTGAGAATCTTTGCATTGATATCCAGCCCTGTGGTTCTTAACATTCCAAACCTCTACACTGAGCCTTCAGTGACTTTCCAATCATGGTGTGGGTTCCCTATCCCACTCCTGGTTCCCTCAGAGGGAGGACTTCACTCATTACTTTCTGCTCTGACAAGCCAGGACTCTGCATTCTCTTGTCTGTCTCTTCAGTCTTGGTGGCTGCAATTTATCCTTCCTCACTTATCTGATATCTTTCATTTCTATCACAGTTTTTTAAATAAGTACATAATTTGGATTTAATTCAAGTTAGTGCATATATTCCCCAAATAGGACAAATTTTTGATAGTTCTCAATACATGAATATGAAAAGTAGAATGTTTATTAAACAATTCCTGATGCATAGTAGGTAGAGCCTGTTGTATTTTTCAGTCTATTCAACTTTGTACTTAATGTTAGGAAGAACCTGTTATATTTTTCAGTCTATTCAACTTTGTACTTAATGTTAGGATGGAGTGACAATTCCAAGCTCCTTATATGATATGTAGAACTAGACTTTTTAAAAAACATTATTTAGATATTGCTAAAAAGAACATTAATTTGGGGGCTCTAGGATGAAATGGAAATATCTCTAGGACTTGACTGATTGGCATCATGTTCAATGGCCTGGATTCACTTTGGAAGAATTTTAAATTGATTAGCAAGCAAAACACAAAGCAGTGTTAAATGAAAACTAGGCCATATTTGTCTTAATGTTTGTTTCTTATCTTAAATCTCTTTCTCCAATTCCAACCCAAGAAATAATGTCTTCATGCAAACCTAATTGAAAACATTATTGTGCTTTTGCCCTGCCTTTTTGGCCCTTCTTACCCCAACAAAACTTCCAAATCACTGAAACCTGTACATATTTTAATGATTAATATTAGTATGCATCTTTGTACTAGATACAAAAGTTCTGCAAAGGCTTGTATGACCCTCAAACTTTAGAGAAAGCGTTTTTAAAAATCAGTAAAATTTCTTCTGAATTAGATGATTCTGCCAAATCTTTTCTTCAAATATATGTGTGTGTGTTCTCATACACTTAAACAGTATACTAATTTTTTATTCATGCATAAAAAATCTCACTAAACCTACTTTAAATCCTTTCCTAAAATTAAGGCAAGAATTTAGTACAGTAATGTCCATTGGGAAAATAAAAACAAAGATTATCCAAGAAATACATCCAGGAGTGATTCATTTTATAGACTTGAATTTAATTTTTTGAAGAATCAATTCAATGCAGATTCTTTTTCTGTTTCTGTGATATTTCTGTGTTTTTGAGTTTAGCTTTGTCTTTAATGATCTTTTATATCTCTACTAATCAAATCTTTCATTTCTATCACAAAGTTTTTAAAATAAGTACATAATTTGGATTTAATTCAGGTTAGTGCATATATTCCCCACCTAGGACAAATTTTTGATAGTTTTTAATACATGAATATGAAAAAGTAGAATGTTTATTAAACAATCCTGACACATAGTAGGTAGTCAGTAAACCTTTGTTAAATGGGTCAGTGAGTGAATTCCACAAAACTAAATTTTATAAAAGAAAAATATAGCTCATTTTTCTTTATTTCACAACATTTCAACTAAAAAACATAGTAAAAGTTTCCTAATAAAAGAGAGAATGCATGAATGCTCAAATGAATTTAACACAAAATTACAAGATGAATTTGTCCTGCATGTATTTCTTGAGCAATCTTCTTCCCTCACTTTCATTGCTGTTTTAAATTATTGATTTGTCACTACTACAAAGTCTGTCAAAAAATACATATACACACTTCAGGAAAAGTAAAACTTGTGTAAATACTTCGATACTAAATATATTGAGACATCACGAGATTAATACAAGCTACCTTTGGCCTCTACAATTACAAGAGGTGCTCAAAGTGGTGGCCGTTAGACCCTTATTATTTTTATTTTCTGACGTGTGCATACATTTTTTGGTAGACACTATATATAGTCAAGAATACATTTATAGACGGGTTAATGTGAGACATTTTCATGGGAACACTATGAAACAGCATTTTCTATAACTTTATACATTCTCATAGACATATAAATGAACAATAAATAAATTTATTTTTAAATATTTCATGAAATGTGTTGCTCAAATACACTGCCAGGGAGAAGAAAATTTACTAGCAGCTCTGGCTGTTGAAGCCTTGTAGGTCTACCCCTGTCTGATCATAACAAGGCCATGCTCGTAATCTCTGGATGTGATGGGAGGTGAGCAAAATCCTACAAGTCATGGTACTGCTTAAATAAGTAGCTTTGGCCCAAGGGCATTCTTTGGTGTGATCAAAACTTTCTTAGAACTAGGCATTAATGTGCCATACTTCCTACTGCCCCTTCCTTCTTCCTCTCCAAAGCAAGTACCAGGTTGTCTGAATATTATTTCAACTTATTTTGGTTCATTCTCCTTTACCTTTCCCAAGTAAATCTCTTGAACTTCCAGTCCCACTTGTGTCTGTTTCCCAGATGTTAAGGAATATCACTGAATAAATCAATAGTGTTGAAATTTTCTGTATTTTTTTTTTCTTAAAATCTTCTCTAGGGTTTGAGAATCCTGTAGGTCTTTATAGGATTCTTATTCTATCATTGTCTACCTTATTTTCTTGTGTATGTTTGTGTTTAACAAAAGTTTTAAACTTTTATTGGGACTGAGAAGGACAGCAAAACAAAGATGAGTCCACAATAGCTATCCTGCTTTGTCTACATGACACATAAGCCATGAGATTGAAAGAGGAGAATGGAGTTGAAAAAAAGTAAGAACATAAAGAAATACTTGGCCTGCTACTCTATTTCTAATTTAGCCTATTATTGTCTTTTGTTTGTGAAATGGTTCTAAAAATAAATTCAGATTGTGGAACATGAAGACAAGTCAACAAAATCCAGATGCCATGTGTCTTGGGACCTAAGATTTTTTTTTAGCAGATTTATAAAAGATGTTTGATGGTGAGCCATACTTGGTTTGTGAAATTCAAAGCAAATTTTATGGTAAAAGATCTTATACTCTATCTTAGTATAAGTATTTTAGTAGAAGTAAAAGAAAATTAAACTAGTCAAGGTATGACTTTAAAAAAAAGAAAACACCAGCATTTGCTATGCTCTTAAATACATGCTTATTTGTCAATTAGTTTCAAACATTGCAATTTATTCCAATTTAACTTTCAGTAAGCTAGCAACAACACTCAAAATGTGTTTTCTTTATAAAATGTAGCAATTATTTTTTGTTTATAATTTTATATCAAGCATGTTTCATAAGTTGTTTTATTACTATTGTATTGTAAACATGAAAAAATAATTTTGAAGAATGCCTGCAAGAAGACAGCAATGTTATAAGACCTGTAAATACATTAAGACATGACATAAAAGCTACAGTAAATAAATACTGCAAATTAGTTGACAAAACAGAAAGATGATTTGAAATCATTACAATTGTACATCTGCAAAAAATCAAGAATACCAAAGAAAAAGTATCTTAGTATGAGTTATTAAGGGATACTACTGGGACATCTACAAGACATACTAGAAAAAGAATAAAATGCTATTGAGAATTTTGAAAGATGTGACTAAATGGAAAGGGCATCTGGTGTTGCTTAGTGTAGATGTAGGATTTGCTAGCCTATGGAGAAAGCAACCCCAAAGACCCTCCAAGATAGCAAGTTCTCAGGTTCCAGCCACAGCACAGGTTTCCCCCACAAGAACAATGCTGGAAATCCCTTAACTAAGAGGAATTTCTATTGGATGATACATAACCAGGACTCTATCACATTGTGCCCAAGCATTTCAGCACCTTTACTTGGCCGTGTAGGAGTGAAGGTCTGGCATCATAAATCACATCATGTGAAGTGGAGGCTGGGCATATGCCAGTCGTGCTCCCCTCCAAAGCTACTGACAAAGATAAACTCTGGATTTAAATATGACAATCCACAGTTTACGAATATATTTTCCTGGATATAAATTGATCATCAACCCCAAACCAACTCCTGATAGAATATAAATTCTTCAAGAACAAATATTTTTGCAGGTTTTGTTCATGTTCCATTCCAAACACCAAGAATACTGCCCAAATAGGTCCAAAAAAACAAAAACAGAAACAAAAACAAAAAAACATGTTTAGAAGCATACATCTCTCTCCCCCAGGTGATTGAGACCCCTAGGAATAAGAGCTGTGTTTAAGTGGCTGTTGTAAATCCCATGTCAGGTTTACTGAACAAAATCTCTTTGGTGTCAGTGAGCGCTCATTACATTATCTAATTATTTAAAAGACAGACTAATAGAGAAAAATGTTTCCTTCTAGTCCAAAGATAGTACATTGTGAACAGGCTTTGGGCCATTTATATGTAGCTTTTGCTTATCAAGTGTCCTGCAAACCCTCTAGACAGTGCTGCAATTGAAGGAAAAGAACAAGAATGTCATTCCAGGAAATGCGTGAATTACCAAAGCTGAATCGAGAAGATAAAAAAAAATTTTTGAATAACCCAGTATCAATTAATGAGTCTCAAAACATAATTAAAAACCTACCAACAAAGAAAAGCCCAAGTACTGATGGATTCACAGCTGAATTCTACAAGAAATTTAGAAAAGACTTAGCACCAATACTCTTCAAACTCTTTAATGAAATTGAAAAAGAAGCAATTCTCCCTAACTCATTCCTTGGTAGCAAAATCAGAGAAATTCCCAACCAAAAAAGAGAACTATAGGCCAATCTCCCTAGTGAACATAGATGCAAAAATACTTAATAAACTACTAGCAAACAGAATGCACCAAATTATTAAGATTATACACCATGACCAAGTGGAATTCATCTCAGGAATGCAGGGATGGTTTAACATGTATAAATCACTAAACATAACACACCATATTAACAGAGCCAAAGACAAAAGTCACATGATCATCTCAATATATTTAGAAAAAGCTTTTCATAAATTCCAACACTCATTCATGATAAAAACCCTAAAGAAAATCAGAATAAATCATTTCTACCTCAATCTGATAAAAGCCATCTATGAGAAACCAAGAGCCAACTTCATACTAAATGGACAAAAACTGAAATTTTTCACTCTAAAATCAGGAACAAGACAAGGATGTCCACTATTACCATTCCTATTCAATATAGTTCTGGAAACATTAGCCAGAGCAATTAGACAAAAGAGAGAATAAAAGGAATAAGGATAGGAAAGGAAGAAGTTAGGTTATCATTTTTCACAAATAACATGATACTCTACATAAAAGACCCCTAAAACTCCACTGAAAGACTCCTAGAGTTAATAATCAAATTCAGCACAAATAGCATTCCTGTACACAAACAACAAACTCACTGAGAGAGAAATTAGGGAAACAACACCTTCCACAATATCATCCAGAAAAATGAAATACTTAGGAATCAATCTAATGAAGGATATAAAAGATCTACACATTGAAAATTATAGTAGTCTGAAAAAGGAGATTGAAGAGGCTATCAGAAAATGGAAAGACATCCCTTGCTCGTGATAGGAAGAGCCAACATTGTGATAATGGCCATACTCCCAAACTGGTATACAGACTTAATGCAATCCTGATCAAAATTCCATTAGCTTACCTCACAGATCTAGAGAAAACATTCCTAAAATTCATTTGGAACCAGAAAAGACCTAAAATAGTGAAGGCAATCCTGGGCAACAAAGGCAAGGATGGAGGCATAACACAATCCCTGACTTGAAATTATACTACAGAGCTACTGTGATAAAATCAATACGATGCTGGCAAGAAAACAGACCTGAGGACCAATGGAACAGATTAGAAGATGCAAACACAACTACAAAGACAATCAGCTACCTTATCTTTCACAAAGGAGACAAACATGTTCACTGGAAGAAAGCCTCTTTAACAAATGGTTTTTACCTGGTTTTCCACATGTCAATCACTAAAACCTGACATATGTCTATCACCCTGCACTACATTAAAGTCAAAATGGATCAAAGTTCTAAATATTAAAACAGAAACAATAAATATATTGGAAGACAAGGTAGGTAGAAATCTTGAAGACATAGGGGCAGGCAGGGTTCATGAACAAAACCCAAAGTGCACCAGAAGTACTTCAAAGAATCAACACCAGGGATTTCATCTTATTAAGAAGTTTTTACACATCAAATAAATCACCAACAGAATGAAAAGACAAACAACAGAATAGGAAAAAATTTTAGCCAAGTGTCTCTCAGACAAAAGACTTATATCTAGAATATAAAAAGGATTGAAAAAAATCAGACTTCCCAAGTTCAAAGACACAATCCAAAAATGGGTATCTGAGATGAATACACACTTCTCAGATGAAGAAATACAAATGGCAGATAAATATATGAAAAAATGTTCAAGATCATTGGTTATTCAAGAAATGCAGATTGAGATAACATCGAGATTCCATCTCAGTCCATAAAGAAGCTATCATCAAGAAATCAACCAATAACATGCTACAGGGAGAAGCAACACTTCTTCACTGTTGGTGGGAGTTTAGACTGGTAAAACCACTGTAGAAATCAGTGTGAAGACTTCTCAAAAACTAGGGTTGAAGGTTCCACTTGATCAAGCTACTCCTCTTCTGGGTATTTTCCTAGAAGAATTGAAAACGCCTTACCACAGCAATATATGAGCACCCATGTTTATAGCAGGACAATTTGTAATATCTAAATCTTGGAAACAACTCAAATTCCCATCAACCATGGAATGGATAAAAAAGATGCAATACTTTTATGTAATGGAGTACTACTCAGCTATAAAGAAGGATAAACTCCAGGTTTTTAGAGGTAAATGGATGCAATTTGGGACCATACTCATAAATGAAATAAATCAGACTCACATGTGTAAACATCATATTGTCTCACTACTGTAAAAAGCTGAAAGAGTAAATAAGATTCAAAGTTGCAAGAGTGAGGAGGGAGGACACTGCTCAGAAGGAAAGGACAAGTGGGTTGCAGGAAATCATAAAGGAATGAAGGGAAAAGATATATATATATTACAGTAGTATTATAAAAGATAATATATATATTATAGTAGTATTGTAAGATAGTATTGTAAGATAGATAATTAAACTACTAATCTCTGTTAGTTCATCAAAAAGAATGGTTTGTGCTTTCATTGTTTGATCATTTTTTCATGCCTGTGTCTTCTAATTTGAGCAACTACTTTGAAGATAACAATACACAACATATAAACTATTGTTAATCTCATATTATTTTGTTTTGAAATTCTGTATCATCATTTTTATTCTTTTTTATTAAAAAAAGAATAAGAATGTCATTTATTTTACTGTGAAATCCTCAAGAAACTATTGCAATTCTGGCAACATAATGTGACCTGGGGTAACATTTTCTAGACCTCGAGACTCAAATACTACTTCTAGAGTTGCTGCTTGCCCCATACCTTGCAATACTGTTAGGAAACATGTTTTTCAACCATTAGGAAATAATTTTAGATTTACAAAGGAGTAATAAGGATGATACAAAGAGTTTCTGTACTTTTTTTTTACCAGTTTCCCTAACTATTAATATCTTGTATAACTATGACACATTTGTCAAAACTACGAAATTAAAATTTGTAAAACACTGTGGACACTACTAAACTTTTCCTGTTAAGTATTTTATAAAAATTCCAAGCAATTTGAGTATAATTGATGTGTCATGCTTGAACTAAAGCCATAGATCTTTGGGAAGTATATCTGAGAATAAAGTGTACTTATCCATTAATGTTAAATGCATTAATTCTAGAAATCCTAATAGATAGTTCTTTGTTTATCAGAATAGCATTTTCTAGTTATACAAAACCAGGCTGGAGGGTGGGTCAAGGCCTAATTTATAAAGGGTTGGTGAAAACATCTCCTTTTTTTCCTTAGTTACTAATACAGTGTCAGCAGCTGCCAAAGAACAGGAAAAGAAAATAGAATATTTCTAGTGGTCATGCACTCAAGTTTTTTATATTCATGTCATGGAGGATGACACATGTTACAGTACTTGGTGCATAATAATGGTAATAAATATTTGTTAAATGACTATTTAAATAAATTACTGAATAGTCTGGCCAAAAAGTATGTCTCTTCATACCAATAATATAAAATTGGGCTCTGAAGACAATAGATCTGACCCAATATGCCTGAAAATTTTTCTATTTAGATGTTATAGCAATCTGTCAAATCTAACTTTAGGGCCCAGAAGGAGAAACAAGCCAATTTGCCCTTCCTATGAGTCAGTGGAAGCCATGCTGGGCCTGGGATGAGTTAGAAGAAGTCAATTTGTGCTTCTCATGAGACAGTGTGAACCATGTGAGAGGAGAAACAAGCCTATTCGCCCTTCCTGTGAGCCAATTAGCAGGCAGGTTAGGAGAAAAGAAGCCCCCCCATAAGCAACTGGCCAATTTTGAGGACAGGCTGAGTTGTTATCAACTGAGGTACAAAAACAACTTAATGCTTGTATTTTTTCATTGACTTTGCAGGCCTAAAGCCAGTAGTCTGAGCATCTATTAAGAGTATAACAATATGCAATATAGCAAACAGGGGGATTTCCTTTTGTCTTGTTTTTGAAATTCAATATTGTTGTCCCTGTTTTGTTTTATTCCATTTTATTGCTTTGTTTAATTCAATGTTCTGTTTTGATTAGTTTTATTCTGTTGTTTCATTTGATTTTATTATGTCTTATGGTATGGGCAGCAATTTTGAAGATAACATGAAGCATTATGGTAGCAATTGTTGATTTCCTATTATTTTGTTTTAAACCCCTGTATTACTTTCGCTGTTTTATTTTGATTGGCTTTATTCTATTTTATTTTGTTTGGATTTATTCTCTTAAAAAAAAAAGACTAGCATTAGCAAAGGCAGTTGAAGAGAAATTGCCACTAAGCTTTCATCAGAGGTTAAGAATAAAACATAGAAACTAAGTTGAAGCACATATGATAAGTTAATTCTTGCACTCTTTTTAGCCAAAAGTAAGATCCTTTAAAAAAGTTTTTGTTCAAGTATTTTAATTAGACAGATGTCTCTAACAACTATGAAAGCATTTACATTTTTAAAGACACTACACTGAAATACATTATGAGCAGTGCTGATATATTTTTCTGCTGCTGAATTTAATGGTAGTATGTATTATTAAAAATACTTTATGTTCATTATTTGTAAGAGCTTTACTTGAAGAAACACATAATACACACATTACTAAAAAGGCACTTCTTTATTTCTGAAATAATTCCTCCTTAAAAATGTCTCTGGCTTGAAGAAAACTTGGAAAAGACTTTCTCTTTGAAAAACTCATATGATTGAAGAGATTTCACCTTCAAAGAGTTGTACTCCAGAAGAAGTCCCTTTGAGAATTTTAAGCATTGCATAGGAAATGTATTCTTTGAAGATTTTCATGTTAAAAAACATTTGCATGACTTGGGTATCCTCTTTGAAGTCTTTTTAAAAAAATATTTAAAGGGTTTCCCCTTTTTAATGTTTTCCTGATGCTGTGTAGTGCTTTTCTGGAAAATGCTGCTTTCTATTGAAGTGGTTTTCTTCATGTATCCCCCTTTATTATTATTATACCTTTAATTACATAGTTCTAATAAGTGAAATTGTGGTTTCCACTACGTCAGGGATCCTCCTCTATTCTATGAACCTAAAATTGGAATTCTCACCATCTCCCTGCATAAGAACAGATTCAGAAATATTATAAAAAGTACCAATTCATGTAAGTAACAAATACAGAAATATAACAGAGGACATTTTCTAAAAGTCTGTAGTATTTGAAAAAGGTAGAAACACCATAAATTGATTATAAATAGAGAACACTATGATGATGATTTCATCATCATTTTCCTAAATCAGATACAGCTAAAAAAAAAAAAAAAGAAAGAAAGAAATCTTTTAGGACAAATTGGGTGAAAGACATGTTGGCTAATAATCAAGTTTCTTTCATTTAACTAATTTGTACTGAGACTGCACTTTGTTGAAGATGGTAAAGAGGACAAAAAATAAAGTACGGTACTTACTCTCAAAAAGATTACACTCTTACAAGGAGCCTAAAATGCCCATGAACAGTGACAACATAAAATATTGTGTTAAAAAGTATTATCAGAGGTAAAAAGCCCTTACCAGAAATTTGAAGAAAGAAAGAGTATGAAAGTCTTTGTAAAAGAGGTGACATTTTAGACAAGCAATAAAGCAATGTTTCCATTTGGAGACTAGTAATCTGTAATTGGGTTAAGAAACAATTTGACCAAATGCAACCGACATTCCTTTAATGTAATATAATGATAGAGAATAGAACACAACAAAAAAGGACGTGTGAATGTCCATGTCAAAGAGTAAAGAAAGTGTGCTTTCATTAAATTCTTACTGTTTTTAAAATTGATCTGTATGTGTGTGTTGGGTTGCAATGCAAAACAGATTTCTCACAAAACAAGAATTATTTAAAAACAGGGGTTTACCTGGGGTTAGGGGGAAGGAGTGCAATCCACCCTAGGCAGCACATTTTTTGGGTGGCATTAAGCACAAAAATGAAAATTGCATGATGATAATTTATGACTCTTTTGAACTATATTTTTATATATATATTTATATATTATATATTTATTATGTATGTTTAATATATACATAAATACTATATATTTATATATATTATATATTTAAACTAAGGTTTCCTATGTGTATCTGAATACAGCAGCATCTCTAGTCACAAGACTATTTATACATTAATTATATTGAGTTGTTTCCCTATTTGTCTCCACCTGTATATTGAAGGTAGAGGTTCCTGGAGAGGCACAAACTCTAGCTACACCACTGAATCTAGAAAACGAATAAAGAATTTCAAGAAACAAAATGGGCTAGGAGAACAGACACATATTTAGCAAAGGTTTCAAAAGATGGCAACATGTTGAAGGACAAAGTAGTTCACCCGCTGGAACACAACGTTCAGTAGAGTGTGATAGGCCTGGAAAAACAAAATCAAATGAGGAAAGGGATGAACTATAGAGGACTTAACTTCCAAGCTAAGGATTTGAGTTATTGTTCTGAATTAGGGAAAAGCCACTGAGGATTTTTGAATGGGGGAATAACAGTATCAGAGTTATATACCAATTAAAACGAATCCATTGGTGATTTTAAAAAAAATTAAAATTGGAGGAGGGATTAATACTTATTATACAAGCATGATGATTGTTCTTTCAAAAATAAAATATATTTCACTTAACATTATGTTCTCAAATTGCATCCATTTACCCATAAATGACTCAAGTTTATCTTTCTTTGTGGCAAAGTAGTACTCCACTGTGTAGAAATTCCACATTTTCCTTATCTGCTAGTTTTTGTAAGTCCATTGAAAAGAAAATTTTGAATTATTAACTTTTTTCTTCTTTGTAAGAGAGAATTTTTTTGTCTCTCAATAACTACTTTGAAGATGATATATTGTGTAAACTATTGTTATTTTCTTATTATTTTGTTATGAAACTTTATTTTTCATAAAATAAAAAATAAAATAAAATAAAATGAAATATAGAACTGGGGATATAGTTCAGTTGTAGAGCCTTTGCCTAATAAGCAAGAGGCACTGAGTTTTATCTCCAAAATCACAAAAGTAAAACAAAGTAAATATACATACACATCTACATGTTAGAAACATTTTGTAAAAATGTAAAAGAAAGCACCATTACTTTAATGCCAAATATGATACGTTTTTAAATTTAAAATATAAGATTAAAAACTTTCCTCTTGATTGCATTCTTTCAAATGTAAAGAATAAAAAAATTATACTATTGTGATACTATGTCAATAATATAAAAAACACTAAAAATTGGGTGCTAAAATTCATGGACCTTTTTCTATTTTCTAAACCTAAAAATCAGCTAGGCGTGGTGGCACACGCCTTTAATCCCAGCACTCGGGAGGCTGAGGTAGGTGCAGCGTCGTGAGTTTGAGGCTGTCTTGGGCTACAATGTGAGCAAGGCCGGCCTGGAATACCTAGTGCGACCCTGCCTCGAAAAAACTAGGGCCAGGAGTTTGGCTTGGTGGCTTAAGCACTTGCCTGATTAAGAGTTTGATCCCTGGTGTCGCAAAAAATAAAAATAAATAAATATAAAAATCATGTGTTCTTTTTTCCTATTCATTTAAAAGTTGTAGCTTGGAGACTTCTTTTGGAGTTATAGTATCCTCATATTTAGTAATTTATATGCATGAAAGTTGTATTGCTAATGTATCTGAGAATAGCCAAACCCAAGAAAGTCTCAAAGGCCACAATCATGTCTGGCCTCACTGTGTTTCTGCCCCTACACGGTGCCTGATACAAAATAGGTAAGGCTGCCATATTTGACAACTAAATCTACAGTATTACCTGTGATACTTGAATTTCAAAGAAACAATGTATAGCTTTTCTGCCATAATACATTCCATTTTGGGTAAACAACAAAATTTTTTGTACATGTATATGCCAGTTATTGTAAATAACAAAATGTCCCTAAAAATTTATTCATTGTTTATCTAAAATTCAAATTTCACTCAGTGAGCTACATTTTGTCTGGCAGCTCTAATAGTAGGGACTCAGTAAGGTTGAATGAGTGCATGCTTACATGTGTGCACATTTTTGTTGTGATAAAACATATATATATATATATATAGTAAAATTTATGACTTTAATCACTTTTAAGTGTCCAATTCAGTTCAGTACATTCGCAGTACTCTACAGCCATCACAATTCATCTGCAGACTATTTCAGTATGCCAAACTGAAACTATACCTGTTAAAAAACAACTCCGTTTTCCCTTTGCTAGCCCTTGATATTCACTATTCTACTTTCCATATGTAACATTTGTCTTATTTTAAGCACCTCATAAAAGTGGAATCATATGTTTGTCTTTTCAGATCAAGATTATTTCACTTGCCTTAATATTTGCAACATTTGTTTTGTTGTATCGTGTATCAGAATTTCATTCCTTTTTAAGATGAATATGTATGTGTTCATGACAATGTCTTATTACAGTAATAGCGTAAAGACTCCCTGCCATTCTCATATATTTTTTCAAGCTGTATCCCAGTTGTGGCACTGCTTTGTGATTCTTACAGTGCTTTCTTACAAGCTAATAGCTTTCCATCTGGTTATGGTTTAGGTCTTAAATATTCCTTAAAGGTCATGTGCTAATGACTCGACTGCCAGCCTGTGGTACTATTGGGAGGTAGTGCAACTCTGTGAGACAGGGCCTAGTGGAAAGGATTTAGGTCACTGGGGATACTTAACAGGCCATTAGGACTTCTGTGCTTTTCCTCTGCTCATCTATTTTTGCTCAACAGCCACCATGATGTGAGCAACTTTACTTCACCACATACTCCCAGCTCAGTGTTTCTGCTTCCTCACAGGCCCAAAGCAACAAGACCAAGCAAATATGGACTGAAACCTCTGAAACTCTGAGCCAAAATATACCTTTCCATCTCAGTTTGCCTCAGTTATTTTGTTACAGCAACAAGAGTTTATCAGTCTAGTTCTTCTAGAGCCACCTGAGTCTCCTGGCTTTGCAGAATTTTCTAAACTTTGAGCACATTATCTGACCTTGGACTCTGTCCAGAGCTTTCTTCCCAATTGCTGTCGTATTCTGATATGATAACCCACTGCAATATATTCCGTAAATGTTGAAGAGTTGAATTCATTAATTTTTTTTTGAAAATTTTATAGTCTCTAAAACATCATTGGTTGTTTTTTTGAAGTGATGATTGACGATTGTACATTTAATTCTGTGATGATAATTTTTAAAATCTATTGAAGTATGTTTATGGGATATCTGATATAGCTGACATTTGTTTAATTTCTAGCCCTATTAGAGCAGTTTTGTACCATTTTCCATACATCTGAAATGTTTGCTAAATAATTTTTTCATGTAATTATCAAGCAATTTAAGTTTGGGCTTCAAAGGGGAAAGTGCTAAGTTTGAGCAATCAAAGAAAGATAATGGTTGATTCTTTTCTTTCTACCTCCACTTGCAAATGTACAGAGATGATCTACCATCTCTTTTGTTCCTGTGCAAGGTGAATAGAAGGTGGCAACCTGCACCTTGCCTTCCACACACCGCTCATCATTTCTCACAATGCTTCCTTGGCAGATCTCCTGGCTGTCCTCAAGCTGTTTCCTCACATTCTGTCTCAATTCCCTAATACAAGTCTAGTCCACTATAGGTTCTTAGTGAATGTTTGTTGTTTAAGTGAATAAACGGATAAAATGACTAGACAAATGTAGAAGCATCTTTGATTTTTCCCAAACTTACCTTTATTTCTTTTCCACAAGCAATGAATACAAAGAGGATCATGTCCATTTTTTATTTTTTCCTGGAGCTTTTGGGAAAGGGGGAATCCTCCTTTGTCTGGGGTTGCTGAACTATGAGGCTGTACACACAATCCTTTGAGGAGACTTCCATTAAGTAAATAAGGCCAACATGGAGGACAAAAAGAAAGAGAGAGGCCTCCTGACAAATTCTGAGTCCTAGACTCCAGCTCTGCCTGACTTTTCTATCTTTATACTTCTCAGTTTCATGTACCAATGTATTCTCTTTCACTGTCCAGGGATTTCAATTTCCTGTCATTTACAAATAAAAATTTTGTGTGGAATAGTAAGTTTTAAAGTACACAACTAATTAAAAATAATCACAGTAGTTATGATAACTTCACCTGTCTCTTGTCATTCACTGAAGCACATGGAATCCCTTACCTACAGTGATTATTTTGAGGATAGGATCATGAATTTAGTTGATTAAATCAGATCAAAAATCAAAACTTCCAGTCAATGGCTGTGGGAAGAAAATCTCTCTCCTTCCTAATAATAAGGTACATAAATTTATGCGTTCCAAACCTGCTGCAGCCATTTTGCTACCATGACAAAAATTGGTCTTGAGACAAAGTCAACATATAGAGGAAAAAGAAGCTGTGAAAACCAGAGAGAAGCGGAGTCCCTCTGGGCTTTTTAGCTTCATGCACCAGTATGTTCTCTTTATCGTTGAAGCAAATTGAATTAAGTTTTCGTTACTCAGGTTTGAAAGTATTCTATTACAATGTTCGATTAAACCACTGATCAGTCAGCTAGTAAGATAAGATAAAATCACTGCAAAGTGTCTTGTTTTGCTAGAATACCTTTTCTGAGAAGCCAACACACCTAGTACAGTGCATGGCACATAGTAGGAGTTCAATAAATTTAATTAAATTTGAAATTAATGTGAGTGTTAATAACCACTATTATGGTAACCAGTTATACTTGTATGTACTAAGAACTACACACTTTTTTCATCAAAGCTTCATGGCTATAGTCTATTATTAATTCTCACCTTATCAAGGAGAAAACTAGAGATTCAAGAAGCAATTAGTCAAAGAAATTCTGATTTTGGAGCACTTGTGTTCAATTTTTAAGGTACTATGTGCCATTTATAAGGGGTTTTCATGTTCTAAATCTTGACTAAGGAATACTAACTCTTATTCAGGTTATAAGAGTTTCAAAGGCCAGAAAGGGCTCTTCAATTGATCAGCATAATACAGTGTCTTAGTTAGTTTTCTTGTTGATGAGACAAAATACTCAATATTCAAAGTTAAAAGAGGAAAGGTGTACTGTATCTCTCGGTTTGTAGAGGTTATCAGTTCACGGTTAGTCTAAAGCAGGGTGGTACAGCAGAGGCACACTGCGGAGGAGAAATTACTCATGGTGGGCAGAAGTCAGGAGGGTAGCAAAGCAGTAAAGTAGCAATCAGCAAGCAACAAGTGATGGTAGCAGCCCTCTTTCTGTCCCTTATATTCCATTCAGGCTATATACCCCTGGGGTTGTTAGTGCTCACACCCAGGGTGGACCATCCCATTATTCGCAACCAGAACTATGCTAAACCAATCAATGGACTAATTTGTTAATCACACACACTTAATCCCAGCATCATACACGTAACCTCAGCCTCACATATTCTAGATTCAGCCACCTCTTAAAAAATCCCATTTGTGACCACATGAGGCTTTGGGAAAACTTCTAGACACAAGCCATAACATATTGCATGTTTGACAAAGGATCAAGCCATTTTAAGTAGGAGCTAATTTTACTTTCCAAGTGTCTTAAGAACATTGAGGAGAAAGAAGTAAAAGAAAACAATTTGCTGCCAAGGAAGTCTCTGAGTAGGGTCATAGTCCCTGTTGCATTCTTTTCCCTCCTCTCTCATTAACATCATGACAAATCATAGAGAAGTAGCAGGGGTTTGATTAGATGTGAGAAGACAGTGAAATGGGAAATACATGGACTAACATTAATAAAATAACTCATACCAACTTATCAAAAATGTGGGAATAAGCCAGCCGTGGTGGTGCACGCCTTTAATCCCAGCACTCAGGAGGCTGAGATAGGCAAAGTGTTGTGAGTTCGAGGCTGGGTGGGCTACAACGTGAGCACAAGCCTGAACTACATAGTGTGACCCTGTCTCAAGAAAGCTAGGGCCGGGAGTTTGGCTCAGTGGCTCAAGTGCCTACCTGGCAGGTGTGAGGTTGTGAGTTTGGTGCCACAAAAAAAAAAAAAAAAAGTGGGAATAGCTTTAGGATACTCCTGCAGTTGTGGTATGTTTTCTACTACCTTGAACAGGAAGGATATTGGTCTTTCCTTCCATTCTAATCCAATCTAGCATCAGTTATTGATTCTCATTTAGGGTTTTACCCATCTTCCTGACTATTCTACTGAGCAGGAAATGATAGTCAAAATACTAAACACCACTAGAGCATAGAAATGGAAGTCTAAGATGTGGTCAGCACAATGCTGTCCCTCTCCACCCTAAGAGTTTATGTCCTAATCCCTAGGCCCTAGGAAATATCATCTTACCTGACAAAAAGGTTTTTGCACATTTGATTAAGTTAAGTATCTTGAAATGAAAAGGATATCCATAATTATAATGCTGGGTCCAATGTGATCCCAAGTATCTGTATAAGGGGAAGTCAGGAGGGTCAGAGTACTACAGGAGATGTAGACAAAAGCAAATGTTGGAGTTATATGCCTTGAAAATGGGGGAAGGTGCCATGAGCCAAGGAATACTGGTAGCCTCTAGAAGCTAGAAATAAAAAGGAAACAGATTCTTTTCTGAAGGATATGAAAGAAACACAGCTCTTCCAATAGTTTAATTTTAGCCCTTCAAGACTCATCTTTCAATTCTAACCTCCATAACTATAAGAAAACAAATCTGCTGTTTTGAGCTACCAAGTTTGTAGTAACTAGTAAGTTTGTGGTAATCTGTTACAGTAGCAATCGAAAACTAACAAACCAGCTAATCTTAAAGGATACTGCTCATAAAGTAGCACAATAGTAACTGTGTGTACTGGATAAATAAAATATTGTATGGGGGAAAAAACCAGCCCCAGCATAGAAATATGATGCATGTCTGCGCCAATGAATATATCAAATTTCAATACCTGCAGTGATTGATTGAAATGTGGTCACGTGATCAAGCCCTGCAATCAGAGTGAATTTCAAAACTTCCATAGGAGCTACTGAACAAGAGATTTTTTTTTACATTGGACTTGAAGTTGGAAGAATATAATTATTTTCATACATTTATGAAGCTACTGTCTGAGAATTTTACCAACACAGATAAAACAGAACAAAAAGTTAAAGAAAAGACAGATCTCAATGTAACTAATTGAAGTTCTCGTGGATTTGTTGTTGTGGTTTGTTTGTCTCTTTTGTTTTTTTGTCTTTTTTTTCTGTGTCTTTTTTCTCTTAAATAAAAAAAATGAAGTTCTCATGCTCAATTTTTTTCAGTTCTGTTATATCCATTGTCTGTTGCTGTGTAAAAACAACTTTGAAACTTAGTGGTTTAAAATAATAATCACTTATTATTGCTCATAGGTTTATGAGTCACCTGGGTTCTTTTGCTGATCTGGTCAGGATGATTTGTTTCAACTGTGTTTATAGGTTTGTGATCATTTAGGGACTAACTGGTCTAGGATGGCTTCATGGACCTAGTGGTTAGCTATCTGCCAACTAGAGAAAAGAACTACTCTGTTGTCATTTAGGAAGCTACTCTATGCCTATATTTTAAGAGACTATCAATGACAATGCCAGTATTTCAAGAGAAGTAAAAAAGAAAAAAGAATACATGGCTCTTTATGCTTAGACAGAGGTTGTCGCTTCTGCTCAATTCTCTTGGCCAAACCAAGTCACAAGGGAAGAAGCTCAGATTCAAGTGAGACTAAAATAGATTCTGTATCTTGATAAGGTGCTGCTGAGTCACATTGCAAAGGGAATAGACACAGGAAAGGATGAAAAATAGGGAGAATTTTTAAGTCCGTTTACCATATCAGCCTAAAGTGAGTTTTTACTCTTAGACGTCTCTGTTACGTAAACAAACAAATTCACTTTTTAATTGAGTTTAAATTTACTTTCTGATCTTTCATATCCTGCAGAATTCTAACTAATGAAATGGTTGTCTAACGCTTGCAGCCAGAGTTTGGTCTCCTACGGAATGACAATCATATATACATTGATGTCCTTCAGAGTTACCGTTGGTCAGTGCTTTGGAAATTTCACTAGTTTAAATTATTACAACCTTGCGCTTGCCAGGCAGGCACTTAGGCCACTGGGCTAAATCCCCCACCCTGGTTCTACTTTCTGTCAAAGGCAATAGTATATGTTTACTTGTACTGTTTGTACCACTAATATTTGGCATCATCTTTTATATAATTGGATTTATCACCTAGGTTTTTCCCTTGCTAACCTTTCTGCTTCTTTACTTCTTTACTATTTTCTGACCTTCTTTTAAATTACAATTGGTATATTTATGACACCATTGTGTCTTTCCTATTTGCTTCATGGTTATTACTTTTCTTTGTCTTTTTATAGTGATGACTATAGGTTTTACAGTAAGTATCTTTGACTGATTATAATATCCCTTTAAAGAACACACCGCATCTTGTGTAATACAAGAAACTTACATGTATCTTTCCCTTCATCTCCTTAACTCCCACAAGTTATTGTTGTTATACATTTACTTCTACATATATTGTTCATATTTTGTCACTACAACATTGGAAAATGATTTTATTCTGAAAATAAAAGACACAAAAGTATCAAGAGTCATTATTTTCTTGGGGTATTTCAAATAGTATCAACTACTTTCTTTTAATATATTTTAAATTAATAGCTTCTACTTTAGTCAACTATATTTTGAAGAAATTAAAAAATGAAAAATGGTCTTACATAAACCCATGTATTTGCTTCTCTACCCCACTTCATTTTTTATGAAGATTCAATTTCCCATCTAGTACAGTATAATTTTCCTTTAACTCAAAGAATTACTTTTTCTCTTTTTGAGACAGGGTTTCACTATGCAGTTCAGGCTGGCTTGAACTCACTTTGTAGCCCAGGTTGCCCTGAAACTAGCAGCACTCATCCTGCCTCAGCCTCCCGAGTGCTGGGGTTACAGGTGTGTGCCACAATGCCCAGCCTTCAAAGAACATTTCTTTCTTTTTTTTTTTTTTTTTTTTTTGCGGTACTGGAGATTGAACTCACAACCTCGCGCCTGCCAGGGCAGGTGCTTAAGCCACTGAGCCAAACTCCCAGCCCTGGTTTTCTGAGGCAGGGTCGCACTGTGTAGCTCAGGCCGGCCTTGCGCTTGTGTTGTAGCCCAGGCCGGTCTCAAACTCACAACGCTCCTCCTACCTCAGCCTCCCGAGTGCTGGGATTAAAGGCATGTGCCACCACGCCCAGCTTCAAAGAACATTTCTTATAGTACAGATCTGTTAATAAATTTTCACAGATTTTGATCTTCTGAAAAATAACTTTTTTCCTTTATTTTGGAAAGATATTTTCTCCAAATATAGAATTTGACAGGGTATTTTTTAGTTATTTAAAGATATTCTTGTACTCCTTTATATTGCTTTTTTTTTCTTATGAGAAGTCTATGACCAGTTTGATCTTTATTTCCTATATTTCCTACTGTTAAAATTTTCTCTTTATCACTGGTTTTCAGCAATTTGATTACAATGCAGCCTCAGATGTTTATCAAACTAGTTGAATTATCGTATCTGTGGCTTTATAATTTTCATCAGATTTCGGGAAAAGCATCTCTATTTTGTAGTATATAAACTCCATTAAAATGATCCAACAAGTTTTCTCCTCTGATATTCTTTTTGATCTCTAGAAATTGCTTTTTATCTAAGTTTATATATATATGATTCTATGTAGAATAATAGTATAATATTCATTGATACCTTTTATCCCTGTCCTCATTATGCTTTTCTCTAAAAGTAAAGTAACCCATCATTTGTATAACTTTTGGGTGTATTCCTATTCATTGACACTACACATGGGTGTGTGTCTAGTTTTCTTTTTTACTTGTTTGGATGTTGTGTGAATTTACATTGAATTCTGAACATGACAAACTGTATTTTCTCATGTGCTCTTGTGTGTGTGTGTGTGTGTGTGTGTGTGTGTGTCTGTGTGTGTGTCTCTTCTCTTCTCTCACCCCTTGGTGGTCCTCAGTACTTTTGATAGAACCCAGAGGCACTCTATCACTGAATTGCAACTCCAGTCCTTTGTTTTATGTTTTATTTTGAGACAGGACCTAAATTACCCAGGCTGCCCTCAAATGTGTGATGTTTAGTTTGAGAACCAGTGTAAGGAGATAGTAACCTTAGAGGAAGAAAAAAGGTGTAGATCAGCCCTCTCCCTGTGGCCATTATTTTTGCTGTAACTCAAGGACCTTGTTCCTGGTCCAACTGGGCCAGGCGCCCAGACTGTGGTAAACCTTATGCTAACAGAAACTCACTCAGGATCTTGGCTATTTTTTCTTAACAAAGGTTATATGAATTCAATTAATAGTCTTTAAACTATTTATAAATATTTATGTATAGTATGTATAAAGTATTTCACAATAAAATCAAGTGTTACTTAGAGTAACATTGAAACTTAATAATTATGAGATTCATGTATTATATTTTAGCCTTTGTGAGGTGGGCACAGTTCTGGATGCAATAGTACCAGAAAACAACAAGCAAGAACACAAACCAAGAGATAAAAACTCACTTGCCAACCGGTTATCAACTCTAAACGTAAGCTATCCAAAGAAATGCATTCATTATATAAAGAACATGGTTAAATATATGCCAGTATTGCAGTACCATAGAACTTGGTTTATCAAGCTGAATGTAATGCAGTTTCTACCATCAAGAAACTAAGAGATGTGTGGAGTTAAATGAGAGACACACAGACTAGGGAGATAAGTAGAAAATAATTAGAGAATGGTTGATGGAAAATCAAAGGATTATTAAAGCACAAAGGGAAAGATTTTTAGGTATAACTGACACAATACCTGACTCCAATAAAATAAGAATTAATTAAACAAAGGACATGTACAATGTGATGTGGTGTAGCATAGTGTGTAAAAATGGGAAGATCTTAAACATGAACAAGGACTCTAAAGCAAGAAATGATTTGGTGAATGCAGGAACTATTAGCATTATATTTATCTGGAGCATAAATGTAGAGACCAGGAGCACCAGGGAAGGAGGAAGCACTTACATATGCTATTGTTTGGATCTGAAACGTTCTCCAAAAGCTCACATGTTTGAGACTTGGTCTTCAATGAAGCAATGTTAAAAGGCAGAGCTTTTGGAGCATGAATGAAACAGAAGGGATCTGACTTCGTTAAAGGATTGACCCATTTATGGAGTCATAACTTAATGAGCTTTTGGGAGGTGCTGGAAACTTTGGGAATGGGACCAGTTGGAGGAAGTAAGTCATTGACCATGTGTCCTTGAAGGATGTATTTTAAACCCAGTGGCTTCCACTTTATCTGAATTATTCAGTAGGTAAGAGATCTACGAGTTAACAGACTTTGTACTACACAGCTTCAGTTTGCTCAATGAAGGGAGCAATGAATTTATAGAGATTTGTGTGGATTTAGAATAGTAGTTGAAAGACAGGAGTCAAAGTACAAAGCAAAGAATTAATAACAGAAGCTGAAGATCTATCTGAGGTTTAGAAATATGATTTTGTGGGAGCAGCATCCATAAGACTGGAAGATTTTTCACTAGTGACACAAAATTGCTCAAGTACAGGAAAGAGAAGAAAGATTAAAGGCCTGATTGAAGGTTTTGTTAGGCTAAATTGAAAGATTCAGAGTTTTTCTGAGTAGGAATCAAAAGTTGTCATTAGGTGATAAAAACCTGCATTTTCCCCAGGAGTGCAAATAAATAAATAACCTATATTTTAAAACTTCTTTTTAATATTCCTATAACTGGGGGAGGGGGTGGGAGCTTGTATTTATCAGATTTTCTCTTGGGAAAAACTATGTACAGTGTTATTTGAAAGTATTATTTCTTGGAGGTGAGGGTGAAAACCTTTAAAGGAATCGATCACTATAATGATATGCATGAGAAAGGGAAAAATTTTTTGTTTCGTTCAACAGAGAGGAAAAAAATTGTGAAACCAAAAAGGACAGAGGAAGTAAAAGAGATTGCATATGTTCCACCCCTGTACAACATAATTCGTCATTGTCACCCTTAAGAAGGTGAGAATAGCCTCTGAATACTTGGTAGAAATTGGTTTATCTTGTAAACTAAGCAAAAAACTGAATTTTACATATAGGTTACCGCAGAGCATACAGATGCAGATTCATAGATACAAAAATTGGAGAAAGAGTAGATCATGACAACATAAGCCCCTGAAGAACGCATTGAAGGTCATACCAATGTCATGTGTCATAGCAAGCATCACACCAAGTGTCAAGACAGTCCCTCACTACAGTTTTCAAGGACAGCATTCAAACTGCTTCCTTGCCATATCTCCTGACTGCCTAGCATATGCCTGTCACATTGGAAGCATTCAATACATAAACTATTTTGAGGCATCCCTCTCAAGGACACACAATATCTTTTATAATGGAACTGAAGCAAAAGAGTGACTGGATCTCTAACCTTTTACTGTCGCCAAATAAACAACTCTAAGTACAGCTCAGTACTGTCATTTTCATATAACAAGGGCATGACATTTTCAAACATCAGCATGCTATGGATAGCACCTGAAAATTTTCTGAGAAACCTCTATAACCAGAAGCATACATGTATTCGGTAACTACTATTCTGTCCTGTTTGCTGGGCTACAAAGTAAAGCCACCCTAATAAGAACTCAATGCTGAAAGCTATCCACATCTATTCCTAAATGTAAGTGTAAGAGCCTCAGGTCTCTTTTAGCTAGTCTAGGACACTGCCTGGAAAAGACCTGTCAGGCTGGTTACTTATCATGATTAATCAATAATCAGGACAAATGTGTGTTCAAGATGTTAGCAAAAAGACTCATTTTTTTTTTTCCAATGAAACACTTCCAAATAGTCATGATAGGAAAACATGTTGGATAAGGTTTAGAGTTCTTTTGGGTAGGGATTATATCAAGAATGAGATAGATAGAAACCACAGTTTGTCAGCAATTATAACTTCAAAAACGATTCTACTGCGTCTATTGATGGATAAAATCAGCACACATAGTGGCCTTGGGTCCTAAATAAAGAGGTGCCAAACAAGCTGAGGCACTCATTCTATTAGTCAACTTTCTTTCACCACAACAAAATAATGGATAAACAATTTAAAAGAAGAAAAGATTATTTTGGCTCACAGTTTTAGAGGTTTCAGTGCATGAGCACTTGGTCCCATCATTGTGGGTTCATGATGAGGGAGAATATCATGGTGGGAAGCAAGTGATGAAGTGAAACTGCTCAGTCAGTGGCTTGGAAGCAGAGAAACAAAGGAAGGACCACAGTCCTTCTATTCCTTCAAGGGAATATTGCTAATGACCTAATTTCCTTCCACTAAGTCTTACCTCTTAAAGGTTACCCCAACTCCCAAAACCACTACCCTAAGGAAAAAACCTTCAAGATATGGTTCTTTGGAGGCCACTCTAGAGTCAAAGTGTAGCAGTCTCTGAGGAGGAAAGGGAAAATATCCAGGTTCATTTGTCAATAATAAAGGGCAGAAAATATTTCAGAATTTCATCTCACTCATTAAATGTGTTGAATAACAAAAGTCCTTATGAGACTGACTTAAAGCATTGATAGTAGTTATTCATAAATTAATCATATTGGCATATCAATCATATGTAAATTCACTAACTCTGAAATACTTAAAGGTGAGGAAGATGCTTACAGTTTGTAGTGTATGCTACTTTAAACATTCTGCTTACAGATAAATCATATTTTGGTTAGCAAAGAATTATTTTCACAGGGTTACTTTCTTCAAGTCTAGTTCAAGACCAAGAATTCTAAATTACTAAAAAATGTGAATATTTTGGAGGTATTTGAAAAGATTTTATTGTAGCTTTCAAATATTCTCTCTTTTTTTCTCCTTTTTCTGATTCTTTTTCTTTTCCTAGGCAAGGAGAGCCAGAAGATGTCCCTATATTTGACATGAAAGCCAAAAGGTCTAAAGATAATTTGTCAAATTATAGACCATTAAAAATTATCTTAAAATACAGCACAATTGGCCATTTTGCCTTCCCAATGCATCTAACATCAGAGTTCAAGCTGGTATCTGCTCTTTTACTGTAACTATGTAATCAATGGGACAAGGCTTCTCTTGTTACCCAAACCTCAAAAACATCTCTGTATTCATGGAAAATATGAGGAAGAGTTACATTTTTATGAGATATTAATAACCTGTGCTTCTTATTAATTTCAAAAGAACAACCTATTATATCACTCATGGTAAAGTTATTATTAACCTCAATATCAGTGAGAAATATATTATTTGTCCAATGAAGAGTCAAATCAGACAAAGTTTTCAGGTCAAGCACAGTACCCTTGAAAAGAAACTGCTATAAACTGATGTATTGTTATTATTGTCAATGCGGAAGCTATAAATTCCTTATGATGGCTTTTTGCTTATCTTCTGAGAAATCAAGTATCTTAAGTGCCCAAGTGCTTTATGGCATAGGATTTTAACTTCAAAAAAGATTAAATTCCAACTGTCTACTTTGAAAATCTATATAAATTTCTTGTGTACGTTGTCCTTCCTCAGTTTAAAATCGTCCAACAGTTTCCCACTGCGTTGCTTTAAATACAATATAAATTCATTACCATGGCATATTCAACATTTCAGGATTAGGTTTCCTCTTTATTCTCCATTTCTAACACCAATATCCTCCACGCCAGTGTTATATTTCTATTTAGGAGTTCTAAGCACTTCATTTTCTTTCAGGACTCCTTGTTTTGCCTTTGGGTTTTCTCTATCTGTAATGTTCATTCTTGCTGAACCTACCAGCAATTTGACAGCTGAAGTTCAACCACTCATAAAAGCTGATCATGCATTGCCAACTGCTGTAGTTCGCATGTGCCCCAACGAAGTTCATATGTTTGGAACAATCTCCAAAATCCATATTCTGGGTTTGAAATGGGGCCTTCAAAAGGCAGCTAGCATAAAATGAGGTCAAGAGGGTGGTGGCTTTCTTGATGGAATTGATGGCTAGATAAGAAAAGTGACTTGTGCTTGCATCTGGTGAAGAAGGCCATCACTGGATGCTAGCTCCTTTATGTTGGCCCTCCTAGGCTATGACTTAGTTACTTTTCACTCGTTGCTCAGATAAAATACCTGATGCCCAAAATTAGGGGGTTTCAGTCCATACTCAGTTGGCTCCAAGGCAGGGCAGTGTGGCGGGGCAGCCATTCATGGCGACCACAAAACAGTAAGGCAAACTGGCAAGAGAGAGAAGGACGCCCCTTCCTCTTGCCCTTACACTGTATGTTGGCTCCACCCCTGGCAGGTGCAGCACTCACATTGCCAATCCCAGTGCTAGACAACAAACCAATCATGAACGCCAGACTCAGCCTCATCCAGATTACATGAGGCCTTGGTGGAGGGACACAGGATCAAACCCATACAGGCTCCAAAACTGTGAGAAATGAAGTTCTGTTCTTTGTACAGTAGTCTGTGTTTTTCTGACACAGGAAGAGAAAAACAGACTAAGATACCAAATCTCTTCATCTTGCATCCTGAAAAAATTGCATTGGAGCTCTCTTTTGTGCTTCTCCAGGTCACACTGATATGAAACTGAACTATAATCATTGATTTTCTTGTCTCTCTTCTGTTTTAGATGTTGTGCTACTTGAGGTTGAAGATATTTGAGGACATTGTTGTTTCATCTTTATGATTCTAATATAGAACACAGGGATTATAACCTTGTAGGTTTTCTGTAAGCATATGTTAAACAACATCACTTTCAGAGATTTTAAGCAGCCAAAATTAATATAATTTTATATCTTTACCAGTCTAAATTATCCTACCTGCAATTTTATACTGCTGTCTTTATTTTCCTTATGTCTCTGTTTAGATACCACTTTATCAGATAGCCTTCTCTAATCTCCTCCTTGACAAATATAATGCAATTCTCAATATTTTGTACTCTTTTTACCCTGGTTTGCTATTTTTTCTACTTAAGTGTATCTCCTTCTACATCCCCACACCACAGTAATTCAGATAATCTTAGTACTTACTGCTCCTTGTCATTGGCAAAATTTTCGATTAAGGAGATTTTCTTCCTCACCCTTCAACTCATGGTCATTCTTGCTTTTTACAAGAGTCATTGTAGGAAAATGTATGCACCTTGAGATTATAACATTAAGTAAAATAACTCAGACACGCAACCTTAAATATGGCATGGTTTCTCTTTTTTTTTCTTTTAAAGAGAATAAAACCAAACAAAACAAACAGAACAAAGCCAATCAAAACAGAAGAATGCAAGTAATACAGGGTTTCAAAACAAGAAAATAGGATATCAAAATGGCTATGATAATGCCTCTTTTTGTCTTCAGAATAGCTGCCCATGCCATCAGATGTAATAAAATTAAGCAAAGCAGAACAGAATAGAACCAATAGAAACAAAACAATGAATGCAATACAAGACTTCAAAACAAGATAAAAGTAAATCCAAAATAGTTACCATAATATATCTTGTTATCTTTGAAACAGCTACCCATGCCATCAGATATAACAAAATCAAACAAGATAAAACAAAATAAAACCAAACCAAACGATGAAAATGATACAGGATCTTAAAGCAAGATAATAGGGTATTAACAATGGCTACCACCTTCAGAAGGCGATCCCCCATAGAAGCTACACTGCATATTGTCATCCTCCAAACAGATGATCAGACTACCAGCTTTAGGCCTGCAAAGTCAATGAAACACTGAACGCTACAAGCATTAAGCTGTATTTTACTTTAATAGCTATCACCCCAGCCTGTGTTTCTCCAGATCAGCTGGTTGCTCATGGTGGGAGGTGAAGAGAGACCTTGGCTTTTCTTGTTTCTGAGCCTGCATGCTAAAAGGAAAGAGTTGGCATCTGGTTGTCCTCCCCACAGCCTGCACATGGCACCAACTCATGGCGAGTGGCTGGCTTCTTGTTCTTCTCCCTGCAGCCCGCAAATGGCAACCACTAACAGGAAGGGGCTGGCATCTAGTGTCCTCCCCAAGGCCTACGTGAGGTGTCAAACATGGTTTCTCTTAAATAAGAAGCTCAAAATATAAATAGAGAGCAAAACAAAAAATAATAAGGAGATAGATCTTTTGCAAAACAGAAGGGAACTAAGAGATGAAGTGAGGGGAGGGGGATGAAAAAAGAATTGAGATGTGTTGTGTGCTTATGCCAACTCCCCATGGGGAATGTAATCATTATGTGCTGCAAACAGGTACTAATAAAAAAAAGATAAAAACAAGAAAAAATGGATAGCTCTCCCTTTGATGCATAACACCTGTTTTATCCCATTCACAACACTACCAATAGCTAAACCTAAAAGAATAAAAGAGCAAAGTCTACATCTAAAAGAGCACAAAATATTAACACTCCCCCAAAGTGAGTGAGACATAGTAATGGCTAGAAGGTACCCAAATATAAATCCATAATATATTTGTGAAGTCCTAAAGTATTCAACATAGAAATATTATAATTTTTAAAATGTTGTGTCAAGTATTATTACAAAGGTAATGATGACAAAGCCACTAACACATTAGAAGAAATGTGATATAACCTATTTTTCCAGTTACTTTATAGTGTATTTGATTACAATGAGCATCTAGAACCATATTTTTATCCTTTGTATATAAATGGTAGATATTATTGATTCAGATCCTTAAATACAAACAAACAGAAGTTTAAATGCAAAATAAATTGCTTCCTGGGTGTGACTTCTGTGTTGCAAAACCAGACATAATTTGATTATGTTAGGTTAAAAGAGACAGTGTAGGGGAAGAGAAGGAGAACTGAATGAGGAGGAGAAAAGGAAACAAAGCAAGAGAGAGAGAGAGAGAGAGAGAGAGAGAGAGAGATTGATTTAAGGATAAGAATACCACTGGATCTTGGGAAAGACTAGAATTAGGAATTGGGAATTCATTATGGGTAATCAGGCAGTACAGTCCTTGTCACCTAAGTCTCTTCCACTTAGTTTTGATCTCTTTCGACATCAGTTTCATTCTCTTACTCCTTTAGACCAAGTATCTCGTTTCTTCACACACATGGTGAAAAATGGCTGGCCATTACTTCAGTGTTAAAATATTCTCTTTCTAATCCTGTATGAAGACCACTTGAGTCTTTTCTCTTTAAATTTGTGGGTGGAAAAATCTGACTGGCATACTCTGATAAGCTGCCTGTTTCTGATCTAATCAGTTGCAGGAAAGGAGCTTGTGGTCACACAGTACACTCAGGGCAACAGAAAGTCCATCTACCTGAAGAGGGCAAGGAATTAGGAAAAACATGAATCAGAGAGAAACATGGTTTTTTTTCATGGGATAAGCAGCCATCCCATAAGTGCACAAATCCAAATATTTCATAACAGATGCCAGAGCAGAAAGGGACCCTAAAATTACCAAATGCAATTCATTGCCCAGTACAGGAATCTCTTCCATCCTCTAACAGACACATTCAGCTCCAGCTTGCACACTCATAAAAGAGAGCTGACTAACGTGGCAGGCAGTTCATTCCAGCATGAGGCAGCTTTATTGTTAGGGACTCATTCTTATGCTGAGCTGAAATTTGCCTCTCTATAACTTTAATCCATTCTGCTTCGTAGAACAAAAAAATCATATGCTCAACTCATCTTTTTATATGACAGCCCTTCATTTATTTAAGGATAATTTGCATGTTTTTCACCAGTTTTCTCCTGGGTAAATATCTCTAATTCCTTAAAACGCTGTTTCTCTGTTATAGATACCTCATCCTTCATTATTTTAGTAGTTCACTTTCAATTGTCTAAAAAAGATATTCTTACTGCAAATGTATTAACAATAAGAGAATCACCTTGGCTCATATCAGACTAACTCTTTAAAAAGTATATGAGCCCACTGCTCAGTTATTAATTCATCTTTCCACAAGCATTTAGGCTCCACCTTTAAGTGCTAGACATTTGTACTAGGTATTTGAAATACATGAGGGATAAAACAAAACTGCCACTCTAGAGCGTATATACCAATGAAGAAAAACAGATGGTAAACAATGAATATACATATATGCTCATTGTTTGAAAAAGAGTAGAGCACAGAAAGGGAGACTGAGCTTGTTGTGAGATATCACAGGTGGTAGTGTGCTCAGGATGCCTCTTATTGAGAAGGGGAGATTTGAATAAACACTTGGAAATGAAGGATTATCTGAGTAGGTAGGTGTTGGGGGAATGCAGGGCGGGTATTTGAAAGAAGAGAAGAGAAGCAGCTTAGGTAAAGGTCCTGAAAGGAGACAGTGTCTGGCATGTTTTAGGAGCAGTAATGTAAGCCAGTACTTTGGTGTGGAATGAGTGAAGAGGAGAGTTGACAGGGATGAAGTCAGAGTGAGGACAGACGGCAGATTATATTTGACTTTTAAATCTTTGTAAGGATTTTAGCTTTTGCACAAAATGAAATTAGGTTTCGTTTCGGGGTTCTGAGCAGAAAGTGATGTGGTCTTACATTTTAAAGGATCTTTCTGGTTTCTTTTAAGAGTAGATTGTTGAGACACAAAATTTTCTTTCTTTCTGTAGGTTTTATGTTGAGGTAAGTTTCTGAGTGTTGAGAGTGGCTGCCCACACTGATCAGAGCCATGAGCCCCCACTGAACAGCACCTTGAAATATAAATTTCATGTTCATCAACTCATGTCTAAGCAATCCCTGGCTTCGGGGTAATGCCATGCCTTGATTGACTTTAAGGTCTAGATAGAAATGGAGCAATTACTTTGATTAGCTTAATAGGAGCTTGGAAAAAGGGTCAGACCTACCCTTCACATGACTACTCCACAAGGGGAGAATACAAGGAATATCAAGATGCCAGGCATAACATCTTCTGCAACCATGCTGACATAAATATTACTGCTTTCTTAATCTTTATTCTAATTCAACAAAATTAGTTGGCAAAATTTGTGTAGAATGCAATGGGACTGTGACATCCTTAAATTAAAAATTTCATGAATAAAGCCTAGGATTTTATCAGGCCTGGGCCACTGCCTTACGATTTCTTT
Source organism: Dasyprocta punctata (assembly GCA_004363535.1). Lineage (NCBI taxonomy): Eukaryota > Metazoa > Chordata > Mammalia > Rodentia > Dasyproctidae > Dasyprocta > Dasyprocta punctata. The sequence continues at coordinate 95,465 of RJWM01000246.1, forward strand.
ACAGGACCTGTTATCAAGCTATGAATCTCCTTATATGTATTTAGGCAATCGAATTTTGTTTTGTTTTGCTTTCTGAGGTAGGATCTGCTTTGTAGTACAGGCTGGCCTTGAACTTGCTGTGATCCTCCTGCCTCAGTCTCCCAAGTGTTGGGTTTACAGGCGTATGACATCACTTCTATCATGCAACTAAATTTTTTAATTAATGAAGGACTTTATATTCATGATACAGTCCTATACTATTATTTCAAATACATATTCTGTCTTCCTTCTATTATGTATCTGTCATTTGCAAATTTGCTAAACATACTTTTTGTAAATACTAAATAAAAATAAAATTATATTTCGTTCCTTTTCTAAAAAATATATATTTTATTTGGATAGTTGAAAATGGGTATAGGGAGTGAGGAGAATCACAGATTGAAATGAAAATACTCCACTGGAGACATCTATTACAAAACAATTAAAAGACAATCAAATTGGACTTATTTTCGGTTCTCATTTTTCTGTTCATCATCACCATAGTTAAGGATTCAAACTACTATGAAAACTACAAATATTTAAAGGTTTTGAAGTGGCTCTATTTGTTATGTGGTTCCCTTTTTAATAAAGATATCAAAGAACTTAGTTTGGAAGAGTTACTCATTTCAGGTGTGAACTTACACCTGTATGTTGACTTAACCTACAGTATTTCTGTATGCAAATCACTTGTCCTCAGTTTTAATCTACTTGGCTATTTGCATAAAGCCTTATGCAATGTGGATTTTATAATATTTCATGGTTTGTAATATTATAAAGCAAGATGATGTTGTTTCCTTTGTATTTAACGCCCCGCTCCACTTTACTTTTCTGTGTGTTTACTTTTCTCATTTTCTCCCCTAGTTTGGGTCTTTATGTATGATCACTCTAAAAACTGCTGATCCATTCAAAACTATTGTACTCTTTCCCAAGAATAATCTTTATTATGTGCATCGTGTAAGAAGGACAGCCAGTTATGCTGAGCTTTTTTTCAATAAACATGTAGATAAGCAGTCAGTATTGCTGAATACAAAAGAGGCAATGTTTGTGCTTAAACAGTCCTTTGCTCCCTGCCATCTAGTCCCTTCTTTTTTAATGTAAAATTTATTTTATCAAAGTAAAACATGCACATAGTTTTAAAAGGAAATAGTTGTAGAATATTTGCCACAAAATAAACAAAACCCCAAACTATATTCTTCTATTTCACTTTCTCTTCCCCAAGCTGCATGTCCCAAAATCGTTTCAATTCTCCTGGAATTTGCCTGCTTACCTCTGAGTAGTATGCTCATTTTCCATTTTCTCACCTATCAATTCTAGACATTTTCTATTGATTTTTTACTTTGGAGGGTGGGAATTTATAACTCCATAGGCACATATTCATACTTCCATTTACCTACAAAATTGCTTCACACATTTATTTATAGTTAGTTGTTCTATTATTACAATGATATAGCTTTTTAACCACTGAACCACTGTCTTAGTTACTTTTTTCCCATTGCTGGCACAAAATATCCCATACCCAAAGTTAAAGGAGGAAAGGTTTATTTAGCTCACCGTTTGTGGAGGTTTCAGTCCACACTTGAATGGCTCCAAGGCAGAATGGCACATGGCAGAGGGCAACAGTTTATGGCAGTGGAAAACAGCAAAAGCAACAAGAGCAAAAAGGAAGCAATGAGAGAGAAGGCTTTTTCTGTCCCTTATATTGTTTGTGGGATACACACCTTAAGGTGGGTGTAGCACTCACATCCACAATCCCAACATTGCACCATGAAACAATCATAAATTCTAGAAGACTGTCCCCATGATTGCATGAGGCTTTGGGGGAACATCCAGACACAAACCATAACAGTCATGAAGTGTTCTATGACTATATTTCTCTTCATTGGCTTTTTCTTTATTTGTAGGAATTCCTTCACCTTCCCCTGCACTTCTTTTTAACGTAAGGACTGCTAATGTTTTTCCCCGCAAGGACTCAAGTTCCACATAAAGTAATGTGATAGTATCTTTTAAAATAAAAAAATGCACTCTACACAATAATTTTATTTATAGTATTTATCTAGCAGATATATTTACACATGGGAAAATGACTTAGATAAGCATATTCATTACAGAATTGTTTATATGAAGCAAGATTAGAAGCAATCTAAATGCCCATCAGTATATTATAGTTAGATAAAGTATGATTTACTTATTATGTGGTCACATAGAAAGAATGAAGCAGTTCTAAATATACCAATAAAGAAAAGTTTCTAAGATACATACAAAGTTACAAAATAAGTAGCAGAACAAGAAGCATCATAGTTAACGCTTTTGAATGAAAAGAACAAGAACACATGTTATTAGTATATATGCTGGTAAATTGGTAAGATGGATTGCCTCTGGGACATGGAACTTAGTAGTTGGAAAGTGAGAATAAAGCATATGATTTTTACCCACAAGTTTTATTGATATTTAATTTTAGTGTTTAATTCAGTGAATTCGGATGTATTTATGAAGTTGGACACTCTACCACAATCTAGTTTTGGAACTTTTCCATCATTATATAGACTTTGTTTATATTTTGGGTTTCTCATATAAAAGAAACAATGAGATACTTAAACTTGTGTCTGATTTATTTCAATTAAAATTATGGTTGAAAGGTGCATCCCTTTATCTACAACTGCCACAAGTTTATCCTTCTTTATGACAGAGTAGTAGGTAATGCACTGTGTATAAGTACCATATATTCTTTATCTATTAATCTGTTGATGGGCATATAGGCTGTTTTCAATATTCAGCTATTATAAACCTTGCTGCTATAAACACGGATATGCATTTATCACCGTAATATGACTTCATCTTTTCTAGGAAGATTCCAAGAAAGGGAATATCTGAGTCAAATGGAATTTCTATTTTTAGTTTTTTGAGGAATCTCATGCTGATCTCCATAGTGGTTGTACTAGCTTACAGTTCCAATAACCATGTAGAAGGGTTCCTTTTACCCTTGCCATCTTGCTAGCATCTGTTACTACTTGAGCAAAATGGAGGATAGGGAGATCCTTTGCAAATGGGAAGAACAACAGTTGGAGGGATCAGGCAGGGATGGGAGGGGAAAGGAAACCCTCCCAAAAAGAAGAATCATTAAAATGTGTTACATTCATCTACAAACTCCCACAATAAATGTGATCATATAATGATAAAAAATTAAATTAAAAAAGAGACTTTGTGTTCCTTTACATTTATTTTCATCCCCACTTCCAGTTCTGTGCAGTCACTTATCTACTTTCTGTCTCTACATTTTAGCCTTTTCTGGATATTTTGTACATACTCACATCCTTTCAATTTGTTTTCCTCTATTTTGAATTTACATCATCTATGAAATTATATATTATATAATTGAGTCTATTATTATTCCTCTTTCCATAAAAAGAAACTGCATCATGAATAAAGTTAAGTGATATCTTTAGTACTGTAAGCAGACCAAAGTTGGGGTTAGAAATTAAATCAGTATTATGAACATGATTCCACTTCCTATTTTTATTGCATTAGTATTGGACTTCATTTTGGCTTAGCATACACTGAAATTTAGATTTAATCATGGCTCACATAAGTGTAAATCTCTATAAAAGGTCAAAGCATTTACTATTCAGTTGGGAATGAACAAATCATTACACTGAAAAAAGATATGGGTATGAAAATAATACTGTACAGGCATTTCACTTTTTATGGCCTTATTTTGTTAGGATTCCATAAACACTAATATAATCTTGTCATATATTACAAAGGTTTGCCATCTGCTAATGTTGAGATTAATAATCTATCGCATGGTTAACTCATAAGATCATACAAATTTAGATTGGGATGGGGTTTTAGAAATTTATCTATGACATTTACCCGGATTTATTCCTCTAGACACCAGCCAATCTAATTACTTTAGTGACATGTTTAACCTTTGTGAAAATCTCTATATAGATTTATTTATATGAATATTGGTGGCTGTTAAAATCTAGGAGCCAAATTTGTGGCCTGTTTTTTTTTCCAATGAGTATTAATAGTAATAACAGAAACAATAAGGATGATGATAGCACTCTTAGTTAAGTATTTATTGTAGCAAGTCACTGAGCTCAGTGCATAGGGGGCTTACATACATTATGTTATTTAGACCACACCACCATTTATGATGAAAACCCTTTTCATTAAGATGTACTTTTTCTTAAAGAAGTTAATGAACATGCCTAATGTCTCATAGCTACTAAATGAAAGAACTCAAATATGTATTCATGCTCTCATCAATATGCTTTTGTGGTATTTAGTAGTGCCCCCACCAAAGGCAATATAAGACTTCCAGTGGATGCCTGAAACTGCAGATAGTACCAAACTCTGGATATATTGTTTCTGTCTATACATTAGTATTTACCATAAAGTTTAACCTATGCACTAGGCATAGTAAGAGATTAACATCAGCAAAAAATAAAAAACGGCACAGGTTTGGGGATATAGTTCAGCAGTAGAGTGCTTGCTTAGTATGTACTGGGCCCTGGGTTTAGTATCCACCACAGGAAAAAAACAAAAAGAGCAGTTGTAACAACATGTAATGAAAGTTATATGAATGTGATCTATTTCTCTCTTTCAAAATACCTTATTTTACATTTACCTTTTCTCTTCTGGGAAGTACTTTCCAGCTTGTCTGGCATATGCGAATTGCCAACATCAATACTTCTGCATTTTGGGGCCATTCTTCAGTGAAGTAAGGGTTACTTCCTGTTATGGATTGGATCTGAAATGTTCCCTGAAGGCTCAGATGTTATAAACTTGGCCTCCCAATGTAGCAATGGTCACAGGTGGAGCTTTCAGAAGGTGATGATAACACGAGGGATTAATCAGTGGATTAATCCACTCATTATTTGGTGACATTATTGTGAGATGATGAAAATTTAGAAGGTGGAACCTAGTTGAAGGGAGTGGATTATGGGGTTGTATCCCTTTCCTTTAGAAACAAAAAATGTACAGGTTAAACTCTACTCTGTTCTGAATGAAGCGTAGTCCTGATACTAAACCCAGGACCCAGTACATACATGTAGTTCTGAATGAAGTATAGTATATCTTGTTCCTGGCTCTTTCCTCTCTAGTCTCTCTCTATTTCCTGGCTGCCTGAGGTGAGCAGCTTTCCTCTACAAATTTCTTCTGCCATACTTCTGTCTTACAACAACACTAAAAGCAATGGAGTCAGCCAACCAAGGCTGAAACGTCTAAAACCATGAGCCAAAATAAAACTTTCCTCCTTTAAGTTGCTTTTCTCAGGTATTTTATCACAGCAATGGAAAGCTGACTAGGTCTTCTCAATACAGAAGCATTGCGACTACCATGACAGTCAAATTGATAAGATACAGCTACCAAGTGACTAACTGGAGGGTACCGTGTATGCCCTAATTATGCTGGACAAAAGGATGATTTCACTATCCTTCATTCAGAACAAAGTAGGGTTTATCTTGTACATTTTTTATTTCTAAATGTTCTGTTTAATATTTGCAGGCCATGGATGACTGCTGGTTATATAATGCAAAAACCAAAACCTTCCATAAGAGGGAAGTGAGACCACTGCTGTATTTTGTTGCATTAGCCTCATTCCTAATTCACGTTATGTTTTGTCCTCTTACATCATTCTCAACTCACCTCATTTTTAACCTATTATTTATGTGTCTTGACTCATAAACTAATTTAGATCTCTAGAAAGTGTTTAAGCATATTGACTATTGTATGTTTGCTGTCTTGCACTTTTTTAAAAGAAAAAAATAAAGAAAAACGTGTGCAACACTATAATTTTTTCTGCTACCTCACAAGAAATTCTGTTACCTCTTATAGTACCGTTTGCTTTTGCCAAGATCAAGCAAGAAACAGTTAATATTGAGACAATGTGAGGGAATATAGAGGATTAGTTTCTGTCCTTTGAAACCTTACATATTAAACTGTTGAGTGAAGATACTTGCACAAACCCACAAATATATAAAGAGTAATTATTAATGGTACTAATAATAGATCCTTATGTCTTAAATCAATGCTTAAAAAGAAGTGAAGACATTATAGGAAATTAGATTTTATTTTTTTAAGGATTGACAATCCTTAGGCAAATCCAGAATGTTTAAACATTTGGGTTCTTTAAGAGTTCCATAACAAAGTTTTGTTCTCTTGTTTTTAAGGTAAGGGCTCACTAAGTTGCTCAGGCTGGCCTCCAACTGCTGGGGTCAAGTCAACCCCTGCCTAACTTCTCCAGCAGCTGGGACTACAGACATGCACCACTGCGGGTAGCTTAGTACAAAATATTCTTTTTAAGGTTCTGTCCTATTTAAAGTAGTATTTAAAAAATTATACAGAAACTACCATTTTCTATAGTGAAATTCCAGTTAATAAAGGGTAAGAGATTTGTCAGAGAGGAGATACAGAAACAGAAGAGTTGCCACTGAGAATAACTGGAGAAATGTAGGGAGTATTAGTTATTTCCCAAGACCGCTGATGTGTGTTGAAGTGGGGGTGAAGGACCTCGAAGGTAGGGTGCTGGTAAAGGAGTAACCTACTGAGATTTTCCAAAAGTAAAGGCCTTATGAAACTTTGTCAAGCCTCTACTAAGAACACGTTAAAGTCAGCAGTGCTGTTAAAATTGAGACAATGAGCACACGGAAAAGGGAGTCAATTTGGGTAGCCCAGTTTAATATTTCTAGATTGTAGAAATGTTTCTAGATGGTATAGATTCAACTATCCCAGAAAGGAGTGCGGATAGTTGAATCTACACCATCTAGAAACATTTCTACATCCCCAAATGTTAGACACTAGCTATTGATGGCATTTTTTATATAAACTCAAATACTTCCATCAATCATTCCACCCAGGGCACTGTAAATACTTTCCACAGTCATACACTATTAACTGAAATGAAGATACTGTTCGCTTCTACTTCGTGTGATTGAGTTCAACTTTGGAAACCAAAGTCTATGTTTCGGTGTGCTGAGTTCTACTTGGCTTTAGCAAAGTATTGCTTTTACTAAGCAGTGGTCTTGTTCCACGGTAATTGTTTGAGGGGTTGGAGAAGGTCTGTAATAAAAGATGGCAAAGGAAGCAAGGTGTAACATTTTGGCTTTGCCCGCACCTGTCGAGGTGGAGCAGCTGCAGCTGAGAAGTGGATAGGAGGGAAAAGTGGAGGCTGCTCCGGGTCCCGCAGTCCCGGATCCCCCTGGGGCAGAAAGTGTTGGGGGTCTAGTGGTGTCTCACTCACACCGCCCCGGGCGGGAACGCAGCACGCCAGGCCCAACAGTCCCCTCAGGTCAGGTACCCGAGGGCGGCGGGCGGAGGGACTCAGCACGCGGCGTCGCGCGGAAGGCAACGAGGCGGCGCCCACTCCCCTTAGCCCGGTTCGTCTCCCGCTGCTGGGCGCCGGCGCGCTCGGCTCTTTCCGCCGCCGCCGTTGCCGCGCGCTGCCCCTTGCGCTCCGGCACCTTCGGCAATTTCCGTCGGGCCCTGGCCGCCATTTTCTCGCCGCTTGTGTGGCTGCGTGGCTCGGTTCTTGAGAGCGAAGCTTTGTCCGGTTCGGCAATGGACGGGTATGTAATCGGGCCAGAAAGGAGATGTGTGTGTGAGAGGAGCTGGAGCGCCCTTGGGCCGGGTCCGGGGTCGGGAAGAAACCCTGCGGCGGCCCCTCCCAGGGCTGGGCTGCCGTTACCCAACCCCCGCCCCATCGCACACACCCCTCCCTTGGCTTCCCCCGGCGGGCTCGGGGCGAGAGAAGGAGAAGAAAGCGGACTTGGAGGCCGGGGAGACGGGGCGGGGGCGATAGTGGGGGATCCCCCTGCAGGGAGGGGGCCGGGCACCTCGGGGCGGCGGGGACCCCAAAACGTCTCCCCCGTCCTTGCCCGCTCCAGGAGCCATTTCGATCGGTTTTCTGGGACCCGAACCCGAGGGTGGCGGCGCCTGGGGGGAGGGCGAGGGCCGGGTTACCGGGCTGGGGGGCGGGCGGGGACCGGACCGGCGTTTGTGGCGACCCGGCCCAACCCCCCCGCTCCAGCCCCGATGCTGGTGGCGGGAGCGCCGGGAAAGCCGAGGGGAGCCGCGGGGAAGGCGGGAGGAGGGGGAGGGCAGATGTCACACTCCTTTGTTTTCATCCCAGTCTGGTTGTGGGGGCGGGAGGCATTAAAAAAATGCCATTTTGTGAGGCCTGAGAACATTCATGAGGCTTGGCAAAAAGACCCAGAAATTAAATCATCAAAAAAAAAAAAAAAAAAAACCCACACACAAAGTATTTGAGGTCGGCATCAGTCACATGGGTGAAGGCCAAGAGCCATGGCAGGAACAAGAGCAGATAGTCAACACAGGGCCATCGTTTTAGCTACTTGTTCATTTTCTGGGGAAAAACCCCAAACCAAACCAAACCTTACCAAACCAAGAACTACCAAAAGGTAGAACCGTGCTGCGTCTTTGAGAACCTGAGTGAAGATCGAGTTGCTGAGTGAGGTCAGACAGGGTCTCTGGGAAATGATACGGACCAGTCTCTGGTACTAATGCTCCACGTCTGAAATGACTCAGTTTAACTCATTGTTAGAAGGTGGGCACACTAAAGCGCGAAGATAGAGATGTGCCCAGCCCGTTCAGAGAACTGTCAGTTAGCAAGTACATGTACTGAAATTGGTGCCAGTTTTTGAAGAAGCAAGAGTAAAAATTGAGTCTAGAGTCTCTTGGTCTTTAAAGACACTGAATGATCATATAAAAATATCAGAGTCATAAAAGTTGTAACATCCTAGAAGTTGTCTTAGAGATAGATTATTTTCCAGATGAAACATAAATTCAAAGAAGTTCAGTATTTCCCCTATATCAACAGTGGAAATTGATATCTAAACTTGGTCTTGGATTCATGTTTCCTGATTCCTGTATATAGATTATTAAAAAGTATAAGTGTTCAGCTATTAATCTGAGTGTGTTAGCATTGCGGGAATGACATTCTAGTGTTTAAGACTTTTATCTTTTTGTTATGTTTGAAAGTTATTTCTAGAAAACTAGATTGATAATAATACAAAGATTTATCATTGACTCTGATTATTGGTGTCTGGAAGATTCGTAAATTTTCAAGAATTTTTAGAAGTTTTAAGTGGCAAGCGGTAATCATTAGAAGAGACTGAAACTGTGTATTTTTTCTTTACAGAATTGTCACTGAGGTTGCTGTTGGTGTGAAGGTAGGAGAAGGTTATACAGTATTTAAAGAAATAAGAAAACTTGGCTTCTTGGAGTGCCTGTCATTACTGTAATTAGTAGAAAGTTTCAACTTTGAAAACTGTAATATAGCTAACAAAACTCAAGCATAAAATGCTTCATTTGTAAAATTGGATTACATAAACAACAACCATAAAGTTAGATAATATAAATCAACAACAGTCATAAGCTGTTCTAGAACTGACAGCCTGTAAGAATAACATTTTGAAGTAATTAAGGTGTTCAAGAAATTAACGCTTTGTACACGTGACTTGTGAATATAAAATTCTAATATTTTTAAGGACAATGGTTTCAAATGTAAATAAGCAGTTTTTTTTTTTTTAACTTAAGTCATGTAATTTTGTTAAAGGGAGAATTTTTACTCTTTGTTTTTTGTCAGTAAAAAGGCACACTAGAAAAGGAGTCTGATCCTTGAAAAAAAAAGTTTAGGTAGTTAACTTTAAATTTGAGCCAGAAGTTAAGGGCTGTTTTGCCTATTAAAGGAAGTGCACCTTTCTCACTTCTTGCTTAGGAAAGGACTTACACTTTAAGTTTTGTGTCTAATCCTTAGATCTTCGCTGTCTTTGACTACCTAATACCTTTTAACATTGTGATGTACTATCAGTTTTATTTGCAAACCTGTTTGCCCTATTAGGTGATCCTTGTTTTTTAATTTTTAAATTTCATAAGCCTTCCACAAGCATGAGATCCTCACCCCCACCCCGGTCCAACTTTCCACTTTCAGCTGTGAGTAGTAGCCTTGGGAAGTCTTTATGCTTATTCTCAGTGAGGCTGACTGTTTAGTATGTGTTTAGTTTCTTAAAATTGCATCAGTGGGGCCGGGGATATAGTTGTTTGGCTCAGCGCCTCCCTGGCGGAGCAGAAGGTGCTGAGTTCGATTTCCAGTACCAAACAAAACAAAGAAACCAAAAATTGCATCAGTGGTGTGTAATTTTTTAGAACAATTTCAAGATGTGTTTTCTTGTCAGAGGAAGATAGTATTGAATTTATTCATGATGATATTTTCCTGGTTGAATTAATACAAGATTAGAAGTTGGGAGTAGTGCAAGAGTGCAAAATGTGGATCATGTTGCTATCCAAATAAATTTCTTCCCTGAATTTTCTAAAAAGAAAAATAAATGATTCAATTCTGAGTTGTGTACTGTTGGGTGAGAAGTTTACAGACAAGACCTAGATAGAATGAGTAGGCAGAAAAAAGTGAGGAGACTTGGAATAAGGTGTTCAGAAATGGTATATTGCTTATACCACTTTTCTCTGTTTCAGGATAAAACATTAGAAAATGTCAAAAAAATTACCATTTTAAAAACCATTAAAAGTTTGAGTAACTAAAGTTAGATTTACAGTTTTTTTTAGGATAATGGTTAAGAATTTTTGCTTTGGTGTCAGACCCATGTACAAGTAATGTAATTTTCTTTAAAAATTGAAAACAATTTTAAAGGAAATAATAAAATGTATTTAAAAACTTCAGAATGAAACAGTTGTCTTTATTAGGTTGTTTATTAAGTGTAGATAATTAGATGTAACATTAGGTGTAGATAGTTGCTCCAAAGTAAAATATTTTATGCTTTTTTTCTGAAATTATGTATGTTACCATATATGAATATCTTTACACTAAATGATTGTTCTATGTTACATCTTCCTTTTCAAAAAAATTAGCTATGGAGATAAAATTTTCTGTAACTTCCCATATTTAAGGTATACAATGTATACATCTATGAAAAGCATCATCATGATCAGAATAGTATGAGTATCTATCACTCTCAAAAATACCAGCTTGTCCCCTGGTAATTTTCCTTCTGCCTTTTTCCTGCAATCAGCTACTAGTTTCCTGTAACTAGATTAGTACATTTTTTTAGAAGTTAAAAAAAGTGAAATCATACATTATGAACCATTCTTTTGTCTGGCTTGCTGTATTCTGTAGGTTTTTTTGTTTTGTTTTGTTTTTTTTTTGAGGTTTACTCATGTCATTTATAAGTAGTCCTTTTCTGTTGCTTAGTAACATTGCATCGTATGGCTGTGTGGCAGTTTATTTATTCAACTTCTAATGGATATTTGTGTTATCTGCAGTTTATGGCTATTATGAATAAGTTTGCTGTGAACATTTCTGCACTTCTTTGTACATTTGCTTTCATTTCTCTTGGGGTGAGGATATGACTAGAAACTGGGAACTTTCACATAGTGGTTGTACCATTTTACATTGCCATCAGCATACTATGAGATGTTCAGTTCCTCCATATGCACTAATGCCTATGTCTGTGATTTATTGGATCAACATTCTTGTGGGTATGAAGCAATACTTCATGTAATTTTAATTTGTATTTCTCTAGTATCTGTGATGTTGAACATCTTTTATATGCTTTTTATCAACTCTTATTTGCCCTTTTTTTAAATTGGGCTTTTTTAAATTGAATTTTGAGGGAATGTTTATTCTGAATATATCCCTTTTCACATGCATAGCTTATAAATGTTTTCTGCATTTATCTTTTTATTTGCAAACAGTGTCTTGAAGAACAGTTACTCTGATGAACTCCCATCTGTTTTCCTTTGTTTTTCTTTTATGGATGATACTTTTGCTGTTATACCTAAGCCATTGTTGCCTAGCTTAAAGTAAAAAATATTTTTCTCCTTCATTTTCTAATAGAAATTTTGTATTTTGGCTTAATACAGAGACTGGGTCTGTGTTCCATTTTAAAGTTTTGAATACAGTACAAAGAATGGGTCAAAATTTTTGATTTTAGATGGGAACATCCAGTTTTCCCAGCATCGTCGTTGAAAAGACTATCTTACCCATTGAAAGGCTTTGTAGCTTCATCAAAATGTATGTGTGATTCTGTTTCTGTACTCTGCCCTTTTCCATTAACCCATTTTTGCCTATCTAGAAGCTCAAAATATTGTCTTAGTCTCTATAGCTACATGTTGAGTCTTGAAATTCAGTAGTTTTGGTTCTCCAGCTATATTCTTTTTCAGAGTTGTTTTGGCTCTGTGTCACAGAAATCATGCTGGGATTTTGTTGTATTTGACTTAGTAGGGCCAATTGAGGAAAGTTGATCTTTTAATGTTGAGTGTTTTACCCCAAAATACATAGTTTTATCTGTTCATTCACATAGGTCTTTCTTTCTGCAGTGTTTAGTTTTCAGTGTATAATTTTTTTACATCTTTTGTTAGAATCATTTTTTGTGTTTCATATCTTCTGATGTTAACAAGCAGGTTATTTTTAAAAATACAGCTTCCAATTGAAGCTTATGTTTAGAATTACATTTTTTTCATATTGCTCTTATATTCTGTACGCTTGCTAAGCCCATTTCATAGATCGGATAGCTTTTCTGTAGATTTCATCAGATTTTCTAGTAAGACCATTTGTGCTCAGTTGTCTTGAGAGCATTTTCTTGTTTCCTACCAGGGTGCCATTTTTCTCTTTCTTGCTTATGACAACTAGTATAGTGTTAAAGTTGTGAGGTGGGTAGCTTTAGCTTCTTTCTGATACTAAGGTGAATACTATAAATGGTATTCTTTTTATCTGTCTTAACCGTGAATTGTGAATTGTGCCAATTAAAGGAATAATACTGTTATTAAGTATTTGAAAGCAAAGTTGTATTGGCTTGTTTTCTCTATGGGGCAGTTTTATACCACATATTTAATTGTTTTGATAAGATAATACAGGACTGTTTGGGTTACCTGCTATTTTTTGGTGAGTTTGTATCGTGTATAGAATGTCTGTTTCTCAGGGCCGGGAGTTTGGCTCAGCAGCTTAAGTGCCTGTCTGGCAGGTGCGAGGCTGTGAGTTCAATCTCCGGTGCCGCAAAAAAAAAAAAAAAAAAAAAAAAAAAAAAGAATGTCTGTTTCTCTTAAGTTGCTAATTTTATTTGCATAGAGTTGTTCACAATAAAGTATTACCTTTTAATACTTCTGATTTCTTTAGACTAGGTTGTGACATTAATTCTATTGCTGATACTGATAATTTCTTGTTTTCCTTTTTACTCTTGATAGTAATTTTTAAAATTTTATTAATTTGCAAAAGATAGCTTTCGGCTTCCATGTTGTTTTCCTGTTTCCTATTTTGTTGATTTGTTTTTATTTTCCTTAGCTTTTGTTTAATTTGTACTTTTGATACTTAGTTTACATTGAAACTGATGTCATAATGTGGTACCTTTTCTACTAGGAATTTAGCGTGTTTCCTTCCTAGGCAGTGCTTCCATGACAACCCTCAAATTTTAACATACGTACTTATATTCGTTCAATTCAGACAGCTTTTTATTTATTTATTTTTTTGCGGCACCGGGGATTGAACTCACAACCTTGTTTGTGCCTGCTAGACAGGAGCTTAAGCCACTGAGCCAAACTCCCGGCCCTGGTTTTTTGAGGCAGGGTTGCACGACATAGCTCAGGCTGGCCTTGTGCTCGTGTTGTAGCCCCAGCTGGGCTCGAACTCACAACGCTCCTTCTACCTCAGCCTCCCGAGTGCTGGGATTAAAGGCATGCACCACCACGCCCAGCGTCAGACAGCTTTTTACTGTGATTTTATTTTTTAGGTTTATGGATACTCTGATAAAATATTAATTATTTCTAGATGCAGATTTTAAGTATGGTAAAATTTGCAGCAATTTTTTAGTAAGCTAATTAAATGAAGATGTTACAACTGAATGTTTATCTATTTTTAAATAATTTTTAAATGATGTTTATCTTTTTTAAAAATTAAGATAGGTTTTTTTAAATTGAGTTTTATTGTTCTGAAAGCACTAGTTTATAATGTGCTTATTACTAGGTGACAGCATTGTGTTAGTACCTGGTCATTCAGAAACTGGAAACAATATGTGCCCCTTAAGGGCAGAGACCTTACTGGTTTATTTATTGCTTCTCCATTATGAATCATGCAGATAGTGAATACTTAGTATTTAATAACTTCAGAAGTATCTCAGGCTTCAATCTGTTCATATGCTGTGAACTATTTATCAATAGAAAGATAAATGCCACTTTCTGTATAACATTCCTTTTTATTGGAGATCCAGAAGAGACTGTGTTTTTAGGAGATCCTCATATGGTTGAGAGACAGGTACGTAAACTTAAGTAAATGCTATGTTGCTACAGCAAGAGAGATTACTTTTGGTAGATAGGGTCAGAATAGATTTCATCAAAGTAGTAGACTATGATGTGCATTATAGATAGGTTGAGAGATGCAGAACGGAGTGAAGAGCAGTATTTGTTGAGGGCTTGACAAAAATTGTTTTTGTTCCTTGGTATAAATTCATAGCCATCGGATAGTGAGTCAGTACTATTACAGTTTAGTCATACACATAGACCAGTACTTGTTTTCCACTTTAAATAGATCTTTGTTTTTGTTTTTGTTTTGTTTTGTTTTATTTTGTGACAGGGTCTGACTGTATAGCCCAGGTAGGCCTGGAACCTTCAGCTCCAGAGATTCTCTTGCCTCAGCCTTCCAAGAACTGGGATTACAGGCATGCCCTACAGTGCCTGGCCCTAAATAGAACCTGAACTCTTTTCTGTTGTGTAAAAATGCATTCAAAGTTAAAGATGATCTGTTGATAACTGGCAATTATTTTTGACTTTAGAGTTCTGTCCTTCATTTTTTAAACTTCATTATAAAAGTCGGATATATAGAAAAGGGAATATTATAATACGTTTTTAAAACTTTCTGTTGGAGAATTTTAAAGCAAATCTCCTATTCAGATATTTCGGTAGGTACAAGATGGAATCAGAAAATACACTGAATATTTAAATTTATAACTTTTATTACAGTAGAAGATGCATTGCCATTAATCCGTGTAATGGTTGATTCATTGTGTCAACTTGAGAAATTTAGAAGTTTAAATAGTTCAGCAGGGGACCAGGGTCTTTACTTTGTAAACATCTTCATCCTATGCAAGAAGAGGGAAGGGAGATGGTGTGTGTTGCATCCACCCTAGCCGGTAGTAGTCTGCTTACAACATGCTTTTGCTGCTTTTGCTGTCTTCTGCCAACTTGAAGTGTTGCCCCTGTGCTGTGCCACCCTGCTTTGGAGCCAACTGATTATGGAATGAAACTTCCACAGTGAGCTAAATAAACCTTTCCTTCCTTAATTTTGGGTGTCTGGTATTTTGTCTTAGCAACGAGACAAAATAAGACAGTCTCTTTCAGGACACTTTGCCTTCCTTCAAACACACTTCACCCATCATTCTTGGCTCTAAACTGAAGCAGGTTTAGAATTTCTCTTCCCTGAACGTTTTTAGTTGCACTGTGATGACTGCTTTGTTGCCTTGAAGTGATTCAAAACATTTACCTTTCATAGTCATTTTGACTTTGTGGAAGAATCAGAAATTGAATGCTGCCAGATCCAGTGGATGAGGACACACCATAATGATTTTATGAGCCTGTCTTTCTGTTGGGTGGCATCCTATAGCAGTATTCACTGTTTTCAGTCACACCTTATAGGGAGACTGCAAAAAGAACTTGCAGAACTGCTTCAGAAAGTGACAACAGTGTGATAAGCGTGTTTGAAAAGGCGGGTGCAGTTTGAGGGGGATTAGTGGCAGTAAGTTTTTAACTTCAACAAATTTTTATTTTGATCACCTGTTGTTTCCTCTAACAGATGTACTCTGTCTCCTAAAGGTGACATTATGGCATCATATACCTACTAAAATTTAAAGTAATTGATTTCATCTACTATAGTAGATAAGGTATTTATTTTTTTTCCTTTCATGCCAGTAACCAAGCAAATCAGCATGATGATATGATTAATAATGTCTCTTAAGTCTCTTATCAGTAAACCACTTCACCTTCCCCTACTGCTTTTATTTCGTTTTCTTCGTTAGCCAACGTGGGTCATCTGTGCCGTTTCCTCATTACTGGATTCTGCTTATTATACCTCATTGCATTTCGTGTAGTCCTCATATCCTTTGTATTCGTGTACATTTGTAAAACTATGTATTTAAATGAAAACTTGTTCAGATGCAGGTTTAATTTTTTGCAAGGATGTTTTGTAGGTGTAGTCCCTGTAATTCTTGTATTACTGCAAGAGAAACAGAATGTCTAGTTATCTCTTTGTGATGTTAACATCTGTCAGTAGGTTGAGGTGTTTTTAGCTTATGCATCCATTCTAGAGTGCTCCCATTGTAAGGTTCCCATTATCCTTTCATTTAATGGTTGTTAGTAGCTAATGATTACATTGTATTAGTTATAGCTAAGATACTTTTTTATCAGAATTCCTCCATTAAGAAAGATCATTTCCATCAACTAGTCACACTGAAGTACTTTTTTTCCCCCATCAGAGAAGCAGGACAGATTGTGAATTTAAAAAAAAAAAAGAATTCTGATGAGTTGGTCCCATGCCCACCTCCAGTGTAATGAGTGTGGCTTTCTTATTGTGGTTGTTAGTGTTGTGAACACAAGGGTTTTAAGGTTTATTTTCTAGTTCAATGCAGGGATTGTTCCTTTCAGAATGCTGAAATTATTTCATCTTAGGCCAAGTGAGATATAAAATACCAGTTAATTTGTTACTTCTTGAAGTGTCCTTTCTTGTTCCAGACCTTATTTATATCAGCCATTTCTTTAAAAAATTCTGGTTTCTATGATTTGAGAAAAAAAGAGTTCCTTAAAAACTACAATAATGAAGGTTCCAATTGCTTAGTGTTATTGCTTAGAAGCCCTTTTCATTGACAGTTGGGGTTTTTTTTTTTTTTTTTTTTTGGATAGAAACGTGTTATGACCTCATTTGTTTCCAATTCATATTTAAGGGACCACAGTTTGGACTTGATTTTTATGTTTGTATCTCTATAGTACACTGAAAATCTAGTTTACTTATTGTGACATTAGTATGTATAAACAGTTTTTCAAAAAGCAACATTAGTGTTGCGCTGACATTAATTAAGTTTAAGGTTTCTTTAGTCATTTTTGTCTTTAGCGTTTATTCCACAGTGCAGAGTGTAGTGTTGGAACTTGAAAGTTTATTGAGAATTCCCTTTGTGGATCTGACAAAGTGATGATTAAGTTTGTTTCATTTTTGGTTTTAAAGTTTTAGAGATTTTTTTCTTTTTCCACTTTTGACTAAATTTTCCAAAGTCACACCTGTTAAGCTACATTCAGAGAAGTCTAGTCAGCTCACTCTTTCTTGTCAGCTATACTTTTTTCTCCTTCTAGTACCTCATTTAATTAGTTTTTGGTTTATCCCTCATTAAGTAAATATAAGCAACTATGAATTTCTTCCTACCATCTCATTCCCACAGTAGATTAAAGGTAGGACAGTATACACGTTATTTTGTGTCTTTACACTTCAGTTAATGATAAATATGTTCTTTGAGATCACTTCATGACTGTATAGAGAAACTTCTTTCATCTCTTTCTACTACTGTATAGTTCTTTGTAGGTGAACTTGAGTTTTTCTTTTTTTCCCATTTGAGTCTTGTACTGTTACAGATCATGTTATAGTGAATAAGTAGCATAGTATTTTTGTGCTGGTCAGTATATTTAGCAGATGGCAATATTTCTTTAGAATAGTTGCTAGTTTGAAATTATTGAGTTAATATGTAAATGCAGTTGTAATTTTGCTATATATTGCTAAATTTTTTTAGTGTAGGAATTGTGGTTTGCTATCTGGAAAGTGTGAATGCCTGTTTTCTGTAGCTTATCCAACTTATCACTGGTTTGGAGTTTAGTCAGTGTAATAGGTAAGATAGTATCAAAACATAATATTGATTTGGATTTGTTTTACTGTAAGCAAAATTAAAGACATTTTCAATTTAAGGACAGTTTCTGTTTCCTATACTGCAAATTATTAATCTCTTGCTTTGTTTTCCATAGAGTAACCGGACTTTAAAAAATGTTTTTATATAATTGAATTTTTTTTAATTTTAAAAAGCAAAACAGAAAAAAGGGTAGAAATAATACAGAATTAAAAAAAAAGTAAGAAATCAACATTAGTTAATATATGGCATATTGTTATCTTAGAAGTAGTTGTTCAAGTTACAAGATCTAGGCATAAAAAATGATCAGACAATCAATGACAGCACAAACTATTCTTTTTGATGAACTAAGAGAGAATTAGTAGTATAGTTATCTATCTTGCCCACTTATACATACGGTTATATGTGTGTGCCTATATATATGTAATCTTTTCCTTTCTCCCATTTCTCCTTTCCCCATCCCAGTTGTTCTTTAATTTTGAGCGCTTTCTTTCCCTTTCCTTATTAAAATATCTATTGTACATTTTGGATCTTATTACTCTTTCAGATTTTTATTATTTATTTTTATAATAGGGAGACAATATGATATTTACAAATGTGAGTCTGATTTATTTCACTAACGAGTATAGTTCCAAGTTGCCTCCATTTGCCTATAAAAGCCTCAAGATCATTCTTTTTATAGGTAAGTAATATTCCATTGTATAAAAATACCACAGCTTTTTCATCCATTCTGCAGTTGATGGGCATTTTGGTTGTTTCCAAGATTTAGCCATTACAAATTGTGCTGCTATAAACATGGGTGCACATATATCGCTGTGACATGACATTTTCAGTTTTTCTGGGAAAATACCCAGAAGGGGAATAGCTGGATTGAATGGGACTTCCAATCCTAGTTTTCTGAGGAATCTCCATACTGATTTCCACAATGGCCATTCCAGTCTACATTCCCACCAACGGTGGAGAAGTGTTCCTTTTTCCCCACAGCCCTGCCAACATTTGTTAGCAGTTGATTTCTTGATGGCAGCCATTCTCTCGAGTGAGAAGGTGTTGTTTTAACTTGCATTTCTTGAATGACCGGTGATGAGCATTTCTTCATGTATTTATTTGCCATTTGTATTTCTTCTTCTGAGAAGTGCATGCTCGTCTCAGAGACCCATTTTTGGATTGGGTCTTTGAATTTGGGAGGCCTGATGTTTTTCAATTCTTTATATATTCTGGATATAAGTCCTTTGTCAGAGGCATAGTTGGCTAAAATCCTATCCCATTCTATAGGTTTTCTTTTCACTTTGTTGGTGATTTCTTGTGAAGTGCAAAAACTTTCTAATAAGTGAGATCCCAGTTGTTAATTCTTTGAAGTACTTCTGTGCGGTTTGCGTTTTGTTCATGAACTCTTTGCCTACCCCACTGTGTCTTTAAGATTTTTACCTATCTTGTCTTCCAGTAGATTTAGAGTTTATATGGTCGTATTTGAAGTTCATTTTAGATTTCCTTTTTCATCTAATTATTTAAAAATTATTTCAAAATTTATCAAAACTAAAACAATGGAGATTTATTGTTTTACTGTTCACTGTTTCATTGAAAATGTCTTACTGGATTTGACCAAATACTGTATAGTAGAATTTATTGTGGTATTCATTATTTAGATTTTCTTGTTTTTTTAATGGTTTTTGTAGGCATTCAAGTAGAATGAGTAACATATACTCTAAGGGGGGATTTAAAAAACTGGTACATTTATAGTAAAACTGCACAGCTGTTGAATGAAAAGGATCTTTATGTACTGATTTTAAAGTCTATATTAAATGAAAAGAGAGCAATGCATGTTACTTACATTTTGGTAGCAATATTTAAGATACACCTGCAAGTTTTAGGGAAAAGAATCGTATGAAATTTAAGAATAATTAGTTTTAGAGGGAGAAAACTTCTACTTTATATTCCCTGGCTTTTCGAAGTTGAAGTTTTCTAAGTTAATGTGGTTTCTTTTGGGGTGGCGGATGGTTTTTTGAGACAGGTTCTTGCTATGTAGTACAGACTGGCCTTGAACTCAATATGTAGCCCAGGCTGGCCTTGAAATCCAGATGATCCTCCTGCCTCAGCCTCCCAAATGCTGGGGTGCCCAACCCTAAGTTAATGTTTGTGTTTTTTTTAAACTATAAAATATCAACAAGGAGCTGGGCGTGGTGGTGCATGCCTTTAATCTCAGCACTTGGGAGGCTGAAGCAGAAGGATCCTTGTGAATTCCAGACCAGCCTGGGCTACAAAGTGAGTTCAAGGCCAGCCTGAATTGAATAGTGAGACCCCGTCTCAAAAAATAGGGCGGGGGATTTAGCTCAGTGGCGTAATAAGCACCTGCCTGGTAGGTGCAAGGTTGTGAGTTCAATCCCCGGTACCAAACATAAATAAATAAATAAATAAATAAATACATAAGGATTATCTGGCCAGAAAGATTATTATGAATGTTTTCTTCTTTTATATTAAAATAAGCAGTATGTATTATTTTAAAAGATGAAAATGTGTGACAGAATTCTTTGATTGACCTCTGGTTTTGTGACCTAGTCACTGAAGATTAGAGAGCAAAACAACATATTTAGGGGTAGCTTTATTTGTGGGAGATGTCATATTGTAGACTATAAAAGTCATTTTTGTATGTGCAGTGTCTTCACTTGATCTTAGCCAAAAGGCAGAGAAGTGATATGTGCAGTGTCTTTAAGTTCAATGTTATACATTTCCTTAGTATTTGTATACATTGTGGGATAATTTGTATATCTTAATGTACCATACTTACATACTTTTGATAAATGATTCCAACAACACATGCATTGTTTTACTTGAAGGTCTTAAACTTTCATCCTGTTAGTTCTTGGGCTTAATGTTTTTGTTCATGGGTTCATTTACAGGAGTGTTTCATGTTGAGGGATATTTTGCCACCCTGTCCTTACTGTTTTCTTCCTAGAATCTTTTGATATATTTTTCAAGATTTGTGAAAATGTGTTATCTCCTTGAATCTGACTCTTAATAAAAAGCTTGAACGTTATTAATATTGTCTTACGTATCAATGTACTTTACATTCCGTTTCTTACCCTGTCGTAAGTATCTAATCCCATGATTTCTTTCTTATTCGAATGTAATTTTTTTATGTAAATAACGAAAATAGGCATTTAGCCTTCTGTATCCATGGGTTTTATCTGCATTAGTGTTTCTCTTTTGAAATTTTGTGACATACCTTGGCTTTCATTTAATACAAATTTACATTGACTAATTTTGTAGTTTTAAAAATAAATTGTGTTTACTGTTTTTTTATTGGCTGTATGTGTTGCCAGTATTCTTCTGTTAGTTGCTAGACTTGTCACTTTATGCTGCTTTTTGATGAGGTTGTTTCATAAATACTGTTTTAATATGGCCACAAGTTCTCCTTGGATCCTAGTTTATGTGATCGCTCTCTTTTTTTTTTTTTTTTTTTGTCCTGGGAATCGAACTCAAGACCTTGCCCTTGCCAGGCAGGTGCTGTGCTGCTAAGCTAAATCCCCGGCCCTGTGATCTCATTCTTTACGTATTTTAATTTTCCCTTTGTTTTTCTGGACATCTTTGTTAATTGTTGGAAGACTTATTTTAAGCAGTCTGTGTTAGAATAACAAACTACTTTTCCTTCTCACACACAGCATTCAACATGAAACATTTCTGTGACCTCAAAAGATACAGAGATTTTTCCTCACCAGCAGGCAGGCAAGCAGTTAATTCTGCAGTAGTGGATACTGGCTATTGGTGTCTAATGCTGTTCATTTGTTACATTCATTGTTTACCTGGAGGTAGCCTCACATTGCACAAGACTTTCCTCCAGATGCCAAATCCCAAATTGTACCTGTGTCCTGACCAATTTAAATTTGGGTTAGGAAAAACACTTAACTGACTTAAAGGATTTTACAAAGAATAGAATGAAGAGATGTGTAAGGTGAGGTATGTGAGAAAGATTGTGGAGTCCTGACTTGTGGACAGAGTGTCGCAGTAGATGAGATTAGGCTGTTCATTTCAAAAAATCAAATGAAAAAGTGGTGGTAAAAAGTAGGAAAGGAATTTATTCATTAAAGCCATACTGGGAAGAGGAAGGGAAGACCAAGTGTCCTGAGCCTTGGCCTTCCTCACTCATGCCTTTAAGAAATACTGAAAAAAGCTTTAGGTTTAAATAAAGAAAGGAAAAAAAAGTAAGAAGGGGAGCTGGGACATGAAGGCAAGAAGTATGCATAGTTAAGCAGTCCTGATCAAGCTGTGGTCTGGTGATCATTATATCTGGTCTCTGGGGTCTTGCTGGCTCTGGGGAAGTCTTTATCCCTGCAGGTTCTCACTATGAGATGATTGCTTCTGCCTGTGGTGTCCTCTTTGTTTCTGTCATTGAATAATTGCTCTTACTTGGGTAGACAGTTCAAATAATGAAGTGATCTACCTGCAAGGCACCCTGTTCCTAGACTCTTGAAAATTTCTTAATGTTTTATTTTGGCGTCTTTTACTCTTGAAGCAGGGAGAGGAGTTTAGATAAATATAGGGCTAATCACCATTGTATTGGGAGTTTTTAGACAGACACTCCTTAAATAATTCACATGTCTATGTACAGAGATGATTAGGAATCTGACCCAAAGTTTAAGGTAATAAGGAGACATATATTGTACAAAATGAATGGAAGACAGGTAAAGCCTTTATCTTGCATGTAGTTACTCCTAGGATGTCTGTAGGCACAAATAATCAGTGCTTCTTATCAAAAGCAGCCTCTTAAGTCCCTGTTACAGAAGCTCTATAGGGGTATTGAGAAGCTTTCCAAACCCCCATCCTTTTGGATTTTTATGGTGACTTCACGTAATGGGCACAACTGGTGAAATTATTGGTCACTGCTGACCAATTTAAACTTCTTCCTCAGAGGTTAGAGGGTGATACTGGAAGTTACATCCCTCTTACTCTGCTTGGTCTTCTTCCAGTGACCCATCCCCACTCTGAAGTTACCCTGTCAGCTGTAAGTCAACTCACTATGTTACAAAAAAGTTCTGTTATTTTGGAGATTCTCCAAGAATTTTAGACTTTAAATGTCAGGAAATGGGGATGAAGACCAAATGCTTATTTCACAACAATCACAAATTTTACTAATAGTTTTTGGGTTTTCAATTATTGTTGAAATATAGACATAGTCATATGTGATCACTTTGTAGAATTTATCAGTATTTCCTTTTATATTTTGTTTCCTTGTGTTTTAGAAGTCTTTACCATACAAAGAATTTTAAAAATACTTTACATGTAGTCATTGAAAAAATTTTTTTAAATTTCCCATTTATATTGATCTCTGTCACAAAATTATTTTTAGTAAATTTGGTAGCAATCCAGTTCCCTTTTGTTTACCCCATAAAGTTAGGCAGTTAAGTTAAAATCATCAGTTTTGTTTTCTCCCCACGTTACAGGTTTACATATCTTACAATAAAGGCTAACCTACAAAATGCAAAGCACACTGGCATAAGTAGTGTGGAAGTTGATAGCTGTCTTACTAGCAAAAGTCCTGCTGGTATAATATAATGATATCAGCCTACTCCATAATATTCACTATGCCTAGCTTGTTTCATCTTGTTGCTGTACTGGTCGCTAAGCTTTTGTATTTTGCTACCGGGGCTGATGTATAATTGTGTAATCCTTTTTTGGGGGGCTGAGGATTAGGCTCCCTGGAGAGTGTTTATTTGGTTGTCTTTTTTAAAAAAATCAACTTGGTTTTATTGATCCTCTTTAACATGTCGTGTATGTGTGTGTCTTTTGTGTTTATTTTGTTATATATATTCGCAATATACAGACTTAACTTCATGGTTTTTGTACTGATCTGTATCCCTTAGACCTTTTAAAATTTTTTTTTTATTTTGAGACAGGGTCTTGCCAAGTTGCTTAGGCATCCTTCTGCCTCAGCCTCCCAGATTGCTGGGTTTACACCCATGTGCCAACATGTTTTCAAGCTTTGTCTTGTAGATTTTGATTGGTTATATGAGTTAAGTGTATTCCTATTTCCCAGTAGGTAGATGGTACTCAGAGTGCCTATTCCTATCTTTGTTCTGTGTTTCATAGACTACAGATACTCCCATTGGGTTGCACTTTCTTTTTCAGAATCTATTTTCCTCACGAACTTGATATTTTTGTCGTTGTCCCATGTCTGTCATGATTCCTTAGATTTCTTCAAAGGAAAAAGTTTATGACCAATCCTCAGCCTAGAATTCTAGAGGGGGCCAGGAACTCATCATCTCTAGTCTCACAGTTCTCGCTTGCATTCTAGGTATCCTTAGCAACTTTATGCCTGGGAATAACAGATGGTAGTTGTGTTGAACGAGTACAGCAAAAAGAATAGATAAGAAGTGTGACCAAAACCCAATTAATATTATTGAAATTAATACCAAGTAGCCTCTAATCTGTACTTTTGCACTTTTGTTTATGTGATCTCATTTTTTATGTTTCATTCTTAGATTGGCATATAAATTATGTCATGTTTTGTGGACATTTTCTTAATTATTTCTTTGGGATGCTAGTTTTTGGTAACAGTTACTGATACTACACAGGAGGAAAAGTTTCTGTGATCAGAGTTAGCAAGTGACATGCCATTCTTAACATTTAATTTCTTTTCTTAGTTGAATAGATGAATTACTTTTTTGAAAGAGTACATATTCTTAGTAAAGATTTTGATTCTGAGTTTAGGTACTGCTCACAAGATAATGTATCAGCTGGCACTAATTGTGTAACAGGCATTAATTATTACCATTAACTCATTCATTTTACATATATTCTAAGTTAAACAAATAGGTGGTAATATTTCTTGTAAAATTGTTCCATCAGTCAATGTGGTAATGTTTGGGTATAGTAGTTGTGAATTTTTTATTCAGCAGAGAGGCAAACATAACTGCTTTTTTATAACAATATATGGTTGATAAAAGTATTCTTCAGTAATACTTTTAAATTCCCCAAATTGCATATAATTTGATATTATTTTTCTGACTCAGTTATAGTGATAATTAAAAATACTCTCTTAGCAGACATGAAATAATTTAAAGAACAGAATTGACCACATATAAAAAAAAAAAGTAAGACTTTGCCATTCATAAAGATTCATTGTAGGAAAGAGCACAAGAATATCTTCTATACTGTAAGTCATATTCCCTACCCATCAGCTTTCAGAATTACTTATGGTCTACTGGGGTGGAAAGAGTTTGATACATAAGAAAGTGATACATATATTCGAAACATATTTTGAAAACTAGTGGGGGAGGAATCAGTTTAGTTTCTGTGAACTAAGGAGGTGTAAGATGTTGACTATTAAGGGATTATGACTTTTGTTCAAGTGAGTAAAGAATGAATGGTTGTTCTTTCTTTTTTCTTTTTTAATTTTACACTATCTGATTTGTAGGTCTGCTGATTTTATTCACTCTGTGTAAGAAACTTTTCCATTCTGTATTGCTTCGGGAGGGTTTCTGAGTTATTTGATTAAAGAACAGAAGCCAGAAATGTACAGTAGTCCTCCCTTGTTCATGGTTTTACTTTCTGTGGTTTATTTACCCTTGGTCATTGGTTTAAAAATACAATGAACATTCTTGAAGTAAACAATTAACCAATTTTAAATTGTACACTATTCTGAGTGACGTGGTGAAGACACTTGGTGCCCTGTTTTATTCTGTCTGTGGACACAAATCATCCCTTCATCCAGACTATCAGGATGTATATGGTAACTACCTATTAGTCACTTTATAGTTGTTTTAGATGACAGACATAAAATGTGCTCTTGTGGCATAGCAGTACTTGTATTAAGTAACCCTCGTTTTACTTAATAATGACTCCAAAGAATAGCGATGTAAAGGAAGTGCCAGGGTCTGAAACATGAAGGGGCAAATTACGTTCAGTGCTATGGAGCACATAGGAAAAAACATAGAATATGCAGAGTTTGGTACCTTTTGAGTTTTATGGAATCTACTGAAGTTCTTGTAAATTCCAGGGTAAGGGCGAGTATAGTGTGTACCTAAGGTTATACAGTACTTAATAGCAGTGGCAGAGACCTGTTCTTTTCATGGCTGGGAAGCAGAAGAAAGAAAAAGGGAAAGGGTCTGAGATGTAAGCCCCCACTAACTAGAAGACCTCCCATTAGTCTCTATGTCTTAAAATTCCACCACCTTTCAGTAGTGCCATAGGCTGGGAACCAACCTTTATCACGTGGGGGGGTCACATACATAAACCATAGCATTTATTAACAAATTCGTATGGATCTGGTGCTTTGATCACACTTGGGAATACTCAAGTGAATACTGCTAATGTGGGCCACTTTGGTAATCACTGTGCATATATTGTCACATTTAATTCTAAGGATCGTGATACAGTTGTTATCCATATTTTACAAATGAAGAATTTAAGGCTTAGGATGGTTAAATATAATTACACAGTTAATAAATGAAAACTGAACTCCAGAGCTTTAGTTTTTTTTTTTTAAAGAGTGTATTGAATACTTAGCATGAAAATAAAAAACAGCTAGACAAGAATTTTTATTGATAGAGAACCAGTAATACAGATCAGTGGTTATTAAATTTTAGTATGTTAAAATTAGATTCCTGGACCCACCCTGAGTTTCTTATTTAGTCAGTCTGGGATACATCTAAGAGCATAAATTGCTGACGAATTTCCATCCAATTCAAGTCTAAGAGACTACTCTTTGAAAAAATCTGTGAAGTGTATCCAGTTATATCCCTATAAAATGCAGCTGTGTCATGCCAAATCTTCTATACCTTGATTACAAATTAGACTTGGTATAAATAATCTATTAACGTGGTTTGAAACATTTTTTTTTCTCTTGTATTTCTCTGAACATTAGAGGCTAATGAAAACTTTTAAAGTATAAATTTCTTTTGTGTACCATTTTCATTTTTATTTTGAGTTTAAATACAGCAGATAAGTGTAAACACAAATCACCATAAATCTTAAAAGTTAATTTGGTTTCTTGAACTTCTTTAAATACATTGATACATTATCTTTAATATTTATTTTTCATTTTAATAGTTGCATTCACCTTCTTTATACTGATTCGTTGTTTAAATCAGCTAGTATAAATACATTTTCAGAACACTGGTAGCTAAAACATAAGTAGTTAGTTTGAAGAACTGTAGTTTGTAAACAGAATTTATAGCTTGTCCCTAAAGAATTTTAGGGCATGATTCAATCATTTTATTTTTGCAAAGAAACTTCTCATTCCATACATTTTGTTTTTACTTTCAATTTTTTAATCTGTGATCTATACCTGTTTAATTTTAAGGGTGATGATCTTTAACTCATCAGTGTGAAATTCAAATCTTAAGGACCTGAGTTATGTGAGTAAACAAAGCCTCCTCGGATGGAAGATAACAGAACAATTTTTGAGAAAATCTAGCTGCTGTGTTTAGAGTTTTTGGTAAAAAATTGAGATAGCTTTCCAAAACTTTTTGATTATGGGACCTAATCATATATATATAGCCAGTAGTATAACATTTGATATTAATTTTTAAGTGAATATTTGAAATGTTACATGTAAGTCACAAGTTTACAGGTTAATATTTTTGAATTTAAAGATGTCTTATGCTTATTTTTTTTGTGTGTTTATAGAGAGGATCTGACGAACTACTCTCAGGCAGTGTTCTCAGTAGTCCAAACTCTAATATGAGCGGCATGGTAGTTACAGGTAAGCATTATTCTTTTTTTTTTTTTTTTTTTTTTTTTTTTGCGGCACCGGGAATTGAACTCACAACCTCACGCCTGCCAGGGTAGGCGCTTAAGGCACTGAGCCAAACTCCCGGCCCTGTAAGCATTATTCTTGTGATGTGATGGGGCAGAAAATTAAGACTAAAATTAATCTTTACCACAATAACCCTAGTTTTAAATGCTATATTGAAACATTTTAGAGGAAATTGAGTGTATGTCCTGTGACTTCAGACATACAAACAAGTATTCTACCACAGAGCTATTATTCCCTTAGCCCTAAAATATCATACTTTTGTTTTTAACTGCATGGTAATTTAATCTTTTTAAATTAAAAATATAATTTGACACATAGTAATTACACATATTTATGGGGTATAGTGTAACGTTTCAATTAACATATAATGTATAATGGTCAGATCTGGGTAATTGGCCATATCTGTCACCCCAGAAATTGTTTGCTTCATTGTGTTTAGAATGCATTCAAAATCCTTGATTTTTTTTTTTTTTGACATGTGTTCCCACTGATGTCCAAGTTGTTCTTGAACTCCTCACTCAAGTGATCTTCCATCTTCAACCACCAAATAGCTAGAATTGTAGGCTTATTCTGCCACAGCCAGCTCTTGATTGCTTTTTTTAACCACAAAAGTACAACTTTTTCTTTCATGTTAAAATTACTTTATGTTCTCTTTGCTCATTTTTCTTATGTTTAGGTTATTGTGTTTGTCTACATGTATTTTTAAGTATTCTTTGTATCATAAACTTTAAAGCATAAATTTAAGATCTAAAGTATTCAAGTATATAGTTTTCTTTGTGTGGCATCCTTTTTTTTTTGCTGTAACTATTTTAATTGTTTCAGTTGCTTTTCTTTATGTTGTCTGCTTGCAAATTTAAGATGATTTATTTAGTGTTTAAATTTAAGAGTTTCTTTAAATTCTGTGTATCTGAAGTATCATTTTATCATCTGTTAACAATTTATCTTTTTTTAGACTAGTTTGTGGCTGATTGACCAAATGTTGAGTCTGATTATTATTCATTGAATGAATTTACCTTACAAACCCTACATTTCACATTATTTATCTGAAACTAAAAAGTTCTTTTTCCTACATATTTTGCTGAAATACTTGCTTAAGGAACTAACTATATTAGGTAGTAGAAGGATCATAAAAGACTAGAAGACATTTTATTTTCCTCAGGTAATTGTTGTGTATATGTGCATTTTGAAATATACATATACATTTCTAACATTTCAGAAATTACAGTGAAGCTGGGCGTGGTGGCGCACGCCTTTAATCCCAGCACTTGGGAGGCTGAGGTAGGAGGAGCATTGTGACGTTGAGGCCAGCTTGGGCTACAACGTGAGCGTAGGGTTGGCCTGAACTACATAGTGTGACCCTGTCTCAAAAAACTAGGGCCGGAAGTTTGGCTCACTGGCTTAAGCGCCTGTCTGGCAGGCACGATGTTGTGAATTCAATCCCCGGTGCCACAAGAAAAAAAAAAAAAAAGAAATTACAATGAGGTACTTACCAAATACAGTTATAATGATGTGAAGTTGAATTTACTAATGTATCTTGCTAGTTGTTCTGTGTAGTGATTACAATGCTAAAATGACAAAACTGTGATTTTGATAATCAAGGTATCATGCACAAATAATTGAGCAAATAGGCTTAAATGTCTGCAGGTCTTTTTCTTTATTAGTACATAATAGTACATATTTAAAGTGTTTCTGAAAATAATTTTGTAAGTTCTGAGAGCCTTGACTCCTTGTCGATTTCTTCCTCTAAAATCAAAAACTGTCTAATTGAATAAAACACATAGTACAGCTGATGAGCAGAAACTGTGAGATGAGTATCCTTGAGCAAAGGGAAGCATGAGGTGAATTTTCTAATTACGCATTGGGGTATCATTTTGTGATGGAGCCCAATCAGTGTAGAAGTGTCACTGAACTACAGAGACTTCAGATTGGAATTTAGAGCACATTAAACATCTGTGTTTTGTGGAGAAGGATCCTAAAGAAAAATAAATTGTTCAGAAGTTTGGGTATCGTGAAAAGGGCAAAATTTGGTTCACTTCATCCAAAAGTTCGGTTAATGACTGAGTCACGTGTACAGGTTAAGACTTTGCAAGATTAATTACAAATCACCTTCTCTGGGACTGAGGTAAATGGAGCTTCCTTAGGTTGAACAGTGCTGAGACAGTGGAATTCTAGGCAATCAAAATGCCGACATCTTGCAGAGTACCTTAAGCTCTCAAGATACACTACAGAAAACTCAGGACTTAAAAGAATCATAAAAGAATCTTTTTAATAAGTGACATTTATCTAAGAAACCCAAAGTATAGACTCAAAAGATAAAGGCTTCATCAGTAGTTTAATTGCCTGCCAGAAGTAAACCCTTAAAGAAGACATGATTCAGTCTTCCTACAGCTAGTATCAATCAATATCAATAGCCTGCCATCAAAAATTGCAAGTCATATGAAGCAGTTGGAAAATGCAGTCCATAACCTATAGAAGCAACACTCAATAGTCATTTTATACAGTAACTTAAGTATCAGGATTAGCAGACAGGGACTATACATATTTTCAAACTCTTAAGGGAAAAGACTGAAATAATAAGCAAATAGGCGGAAGAATGTGTTAGGAGATTTAAAAAATAGAAAGTATATAGAAACATTTTAGTTTTTTTGTTTGTTTGTTTTGTTTTGTTTTGTTTTTCCGGCACCGGGGATTGAACTCACAACCTCTCGCCTGCCAGACAGGCACTTAAGCCGCTGAGCCAAATTCCCGGCCCTTATAGAAACATTTTAACATAAAATTAGGATATTTAAAATAAAACATTGACTGACATTTCCAGCAGAATGAAGACAGCAAAAGAAGTTTGATGAACTTAAATATAGATGACTAGTCTGCTAGAGGG
Organism: Dasyprocta punctata; assembly: GCA_004363535.1. NCBI lineage: Eukaryota > Metazoa > Chordata > Mammalia > Rodentia > Dasyproctidae > Dasyprocta > Dasyprocta punctata. The sequence goes on from RJWM01000246.1 coordinate 126,012, forward strand.
AACAAAATATATTTACAGGATAATCAAGCAGTCTAAAGAGTTCCAAAGAGTAAATAGAGAATGGGTTGAGAAAAAATCCTGTAAAAGAATCTATAAAATCTATAATAAAGAACATATGGGCCTTGACATCATAAGTAAATATTTCTGCTCTTCAAAAATCCTGTGTGTCTGTGTGTGCGCGCGCGCGCACGCACGCATTTGGAGTGACTGAAAACTTCTAAAATTTGAAAGAAATATCAACATACAGTTCTAAGAACCTCAGTTAAATCTCCCGTGTAGGATAAATTATAAAAACCATGTTTTGGCACATAATAGAATACTGAAAACTAATGATAAAGATTGAATCTTAAAAATAGCCAAGAAAAGACATGTAATGGAACAAATATTTTCCTTGCACTAAGAGAAACTAACCTCTACACACTGAACAGAATGTGGTTATATAGACTGGGAACTTCAGAAAGGTAGTAAGGAGTACTGGAAATGGTAAGTATATATGTAAATAAAAATTTAAAAACCCTGCTCAGTTTGCTGTTTTTCATTATTTTTATGTCTGTTATGTAAATGAGAACTTTGTGACACAACATTTAGGGGGTTTATTATGTATGTAGATGTGTATATGACAGTGGTTAGCCAAAAGTGAAGATAAATGGAATTTAGCAGTGAGATTTTTAATATTTTACATGAAGTAATGCAATATTGAATCTAACATAAAAGGATTTTGGTAACTTAAGGTTACATTTTAAATTTCTATGTGCTAGCTCTAAAATAAGGATAAAGGAAGTAAAAGTCAGTATTGAAAAAGTCAGAATATTCATTGCCTGATTTTAGAATTACTGTAAAGCTACACCAATCAATACAGCATGATATTAGTATTAAAAAATAAGTTGATCAGTGGAACACAATAAAGAGTTCAGAAGTAAAGTCATGCAATTATGGACCACTACATTTTGATAAAGGTGAAAAGTCCATTCGCTGGTAGACTTTGGAAAAGAGTACTATAAATATTGGATATAATACCAGAAAAGAGAGGTTTTGGTCCTATACTTCCCAATGCATAAAAACTTAGCTCCAAATGGATCGTAACCCAAAAGTATAGCCTTAAATTTTAGCACTTTTGGAAAAAATGTAGTATGAAATCTTTGTGACTTTGAGTTAGGCAGAAATTTCTTAGATACACCTCTAAAAGCACAATCTATAAAAGAACATATGGACCTTGATATCACAAGTAAATATTTCTGCTTTTCAAGCAAGGTAGTAAAAGGCCATTGAGGGACAGAACATGTGTACAAGCATATAGCTAATAAAGTATTTATATTCAGAATGTATATAACATCAAAATATATAAACTCAAACTCAGCAACATGATACTAACAATAATAAATTGACCAAAATACTTGAACTGATAGTTCAGCAGAAAAGATAATTAGATGTCATATAAGCATGAAGAAGATGCATAGCATCTCAATAATTTATTGGTTAAATGTAAACTGAAAGTAGAAGATAGCATACACACCCATTGGAATGACAAATTCAAAAAGACCATACTAGGTATTGGACCGAATGTAAAAGAACTGTGACACTGAAGCACTTTAGGGAATGTGAAATTATAGGAGTACATTGGAAAACAGTTTGACAGTTTCTTAAAATAATTAATATACTTACTATGTGACCTTGCTATTTATCTCCTAGACATTGATTTACTTTACAAAAATGAAGTTACGTTTAAAAACACACATATGAATGTTTTTAGTAACTTTATTTGTAATAACTCAAAGTTAAAACAACCCAAAGGTCCATGAACAGGTGAATAGATTGCTGTTTTGACACTATGTGGTGTTTACATACAATGGAATATTTGCAGTCATATAGAATGAGTTACTGATTACAACAACAGAATTACATTGTGTGGAAAATGAAGGAACAAAGAGAGTCCTTTATGATTCTATTAAATATAAAACTGGGAAATTCAAGCTAATTTAAATGATACTGGTGGTTACTGGGAGTTTTGAGGGTAAGGACAGTTAAGTGGAGTAGCAAGTAGCACAAGGAAATTTGGTATTGATATATACATATATATATCCTAATATATTTTATGTATTATATACTATATATATCCTAATGTATTTTATATATTAAATACTGTACGTACATTCACAGTCATCCTTTGGTATTAGAGGGATTGGTTATAGGACTGACTCCTCCCCACCAACGATACTAAAATTTGAGAATGCTCAAGTCCTTTTATGTAAAATGGCACAGTATTTGCACATAATGTACACATATCCTGTGCATACAAAATCGTGTATATATTAAATCATGTTTCACTTAACTGTTTTAAACAGTTCATTTGCATGGAATCAATGTAGTACTCAGGTCATGTCAACGTCAAGTTTTGTTGTTTTGAATTTACTTAAATTTTCTTTCAGCTACTTTAAATCAGTGATTCATTGCATACACAGATAAGAGACCTGCTGATCCAAAGGATCTGTGCTCCTTTGTGGTAATTTTATGGATATACATACATATGTCAAATTTGTGCACTTTAAATATATGCTTACATATTAGAGTAGCCAAGATTTAGTATGTTGAAATCAGATGTTGACAGTAAATGTAGATCAAGAACTGTGATTTGTTGTTGGTAGAAATGCTAAAGCTACTTTAGCAGACTGCTTGATCTTTTCTTACAAAACTAATTATATTCTGCTGTATAGTGCAGTAGTTGTGGTCTTCATTATTTATTGGAAGGAATTGGAAATTTAAGCTCATGAAAAATTCTGCTAAATGTTCATAGCAACTTTCTTAGTAATTCTGAAAACTTGGGAAAGAGGTGAGATGTTCTGCAGTAGGTAAATAGATGAACAACTCTGGCATATCCAGACAATGCACTATATTACTCCATGTTAAAAGGAAATGGGCCAAGAAGCCAGTGAAGAGATAAAGAACATTAAATGCCTATTAAGTGAAAGAAGCCAGTCTAAAAAGTGCATGATTTCAACTACAGTATTCGACATTCTGGAAAAGATAACAATACGGAAATGGCAAAAAATAAATAAATAAATCAGTAGTTGCAAGGGATTGGTCTAGAGTAGAACCACAAAACTTTTAGGGCAGTGAAAATACTTCCTACGATACTGTAGTGATAAACAGTCATCATACAAATTCAAGAGTGTGTGGCAGCAGCACAGAACTCAAGGTAAGCTCTGGACTTTGTGTGCTTTTGATGTGTCAGCATAGGTTCATGAATTGTAATAAATTTGCTACTCTGGTGGTAAATGTTGATGGAGTGTATGCGTTTGTTGAGGCAAGGAGTATGTATATGAAAAATCTTTTGTTTTGCTGTGAATTTAAAATTCCTCTGAAAAATGATGTTTTAAATAACTTATGTGGCCCTATGTTACCTTTTGTAAAAGATAGTACTGATCTAGACAATTGAGTTTAGAGGCGGAGATGTCAGACTGGATTAAAAAAAAGCAAGATTTAACTATACTGTCTCTACTTCATATTCAAATATAAAGACAGGTTAAAAGAGAAAAGAAAATTTTATTCCACCCCATACTGAAAGCACAAGAAAATTGTCATTATATTAGTGCGAAACTAACAGTCAAAACAAAGGAGTGTTACTGGATGCAAATTAAAACTGCTGAGATTCCATCTCACTCCAGAAAGCACGGCTGTTATCAAGAAATCAACCAATAACAAATGCTGGCAGGCCTCTGGGGAAAAAGGAACTCTTTTCCACTGTTGGTGAGAATGTAGACTGGTGAAATCACTGTGGAAATTGGGTGAAGATTCCTCAAAAACTAAAACTAGAGGTTCCACTGAATCCAGCTATTTCCCTTCTTAGTATCTTCTCAAAAGAATTAAAAGCATCATACTCCGGCCATGTGTGCACACCCATGTTTACAGCAACACGGTTTGTAATAGCTAAATCTTGGGAAAAGCCCAAATGCCCATTAATTGATGAATGGATAAAGAAGATAATGTTGTTTTTTAACAATGGAGTATGACTCAGCCATAAAGAAGGATAAGCTTGTGACATTTCTAGTTAAATGGATGAACTTTGAGACTATACTCTAAAGTGAAATACATGGGACACACATGTAAACAGCATATTGTTCCTCTGGTATGAGAAACTGAAAGTGCAAATAAGGGCCAGAATGTATACTAGATACTATGAAATAGGAAGAAAATGTTCATTTGGGAAGAGGAACAGGAATAGGGGGAGGGGGAAAGGAAGAAAGGGAAAAGAGAAAAAGGATAAAATGGAAACAAAACTTCTATGAATAAGCGGAAGCTGGGTTGAAGGGAGGCTAAGGGAATGGAAAACAAAAAGGAACTGAGGTAAGTCATGTACAGGTACAAAATCCCTATAATGAAAGTGATCATTATGTGTAATTAATATGTACTGATAAAGTTAGTATTGTGGATAGGCAGGAAAAAAAAGCGTATTTCATAATGCTGAAAGTGTCAGTTTATTAAACAACATAATTTGTATGCTAATAATAACTCAGTTTTCAAGTACATGAAGAGAAAACATTAAAAAAGATTTACCAAGTTGCTTATTTCACATTCCTCAGTAATCCATAGGAAAATCAGATCCCGTCTATCCAAGTAAAAGGATACAATAGAAAAATTGGGACACTGCTTAGTTATTTTGGTTTAACATACACGTAGGAAACTACATCCAGAAACTGAAAAGTAACTTTGCAAGTTTTCATGGAATATCCGTCATGCTAGAGCATATATTGGATCATAAATTAACTCAAATGGTTGAAAATTTGCATAGACTGATTATAATAGAATTAGAAGTATAAAAAAGAAAGCATCAGATATCTGGAAATTAAATACACCATTCTGAACAATTAAGGAATCAGACAATATCAATAAGGGGCATATTTCTGACTGGATGAAAATACTTAGTGTTTCAAAATTTGACGGGTGCAACCAGGAGGTATGTGTTGGGGTGAGTGTCTTCAGATTGCTATATTAGAAAAAAGTACAGATGAAATTTTAAAATGTCTGATTTTATGTTTATATACAGTTGAAAATACAATGGTAAATGAGTGGCGTTCAAATAATAAATTTACAAATTGAATGAGGTGATTGTTGAAACCAGGTGCTGAATCAGGTGTAATATAGAAAGGACCTTGGGGTAAGAACAGCTTAGGAAGCTCAGCAGTGTTTGGGAAGAAGTAGACCCCAAGGAGTTACTGAGTCAAGGAAGTAAGGATGTAAAAGTGGAAATCATTGGGAGTGCTATGAGAATAGAGGACTCTGCAGTAAGGAAAAGGGGGATAACAGTTCTGGATCAGTGGTGGATGTGGTGATTTAACAAAATATTTAGGATCTTAGTAAGATCCATTTATGAGAAAACTGTGAGAAAACCCTGTGGAGAACAAAGGTCACCCAGGAGGAGAAAAGTGGTGAACTGATCAAAGGTAAAGGTTTTAGAACTGAGACAAAAAACTGGGTTTTGAGTTTGGAAGATAAGTGGTTGAGTAAAAACAGTTTTAAGTTTTGTTTTGAATTTATAGACGAAATCCTCCATAACCAAAATGTTTTAAAAAGACTGATTAACATATGGAAAATGGTGTAAAGATTTTTGCTATGTATATGGGACTTGTATGTATAAGTAAGCATTACTATAGATTTTTTAATTGAGCATGAAGTTCTAAAATCATTTGAATTTTTACTAGTTTTACATATACAAACAGAAGTTTATAGGTTTACCAAAATGAAGGGAAAGGAACAAGGGGAGAAGTTCAAATTTCTCCGCACTATTGAATAATCATAGATCTTTTAACTAAGATCTAATTCTACTTCCTTCTCTGATAGAGTAATAAATAGCCTAGATGTTTACTGAGCCAGAGGCCACACTCCTCACCAGATTCAGATTTTTTGTGTATGAAAATGGGCTTCATTGATTGAAAGAGTCCCTATTTTCATACTACCAGTTATTTAAAATGAAGATTTTCATAGCACTAAGGATGAATACTTAATATTTGTCCTTGTTGTTTGAACAAATTAATGATGAGTAAGTTATAAATTTTCTGTACTCAGGACTGCTTTTTTGAGAAAAGGCTTCAGTCTTGCTTTGGAAGACTATGTCTGTAGGTACCAGGTACACATTTTAGAAATGTATGTGTGTTTTGTGGATTATCTAATTTAACTTACGCAGATTTAATAATGATTTTTTGTTAGAAGATACTACAAAATAGAAAGTTTAGGTGCCCGCGTAAAATCTTCCTCAGTAATGAAGTGTGAGCGGATAGTTTCCCATAGGGTGTTTGTTTGTTTGTTTGTTTTTAATTTCTAGAGAGTAGAAGAAATAGTCAACCAAAATTTTGCCACCTTGCTTGCCTATTTTAGGGTTTTAAAAATGTATTTCAGTGTGTAGACGATTATAATTGATCTGGTATTGTTTCTTTTAAATAGTTCTGCATAAAAGATTACTTACTGAATAGACATCATTAAAATTTTTATTTTAGGTCGGTTGTGGAATGAACGCAAGTAAATAATTCGTTGATTCAAATGTATTTGTTTAAGACTCAGTAATAATATGTTAAGGAGTAGTTTAGAGTATGGTGATGTAAATGACCGCTGAATATTTAGCTAGATTATGTAGTAATATTAACAAATTAGGAGAGGCTCGTTATAGATAAACTATAGTGTGGATTGGCTGCATCATCTTTGTTTTTTTAATAGCATTGAAGTATAACAATGTTTTGCAAATTGAGCAATTTGTGATTTCTCAGGTAAAATTATAATCTCCCTAATTTTTGCCACCCCAACTTTTTTTTAAAATTTTATATAGTAGTCCTTCCTTATGCATCATTTTGGTTTTTGAAGCTCCATTTACCTTCCATAAACCTGCTGAAAATATTTAATGGGAAATTCTAGATGTTTCTGGGGCTAGTAGTCTTAACAGTAGATAGATTCTATATAAGCTACTTCTGCCAGTTTACACATTCAGTAGTTGTAAAATTGACTGCTGTGAATCCATTGATTGTGTTGAAGTAGCCCTTATTTTACTTAATAGTATCTTCAAAGTGCAAGCTTTTAGTTCAGTATATTGTTAGAGTTATTGTATTTTATCTTTAGTTTTTGTTAACTTCTTACTGTGCACAGGTTATAAATTAAAATTTATCATATATAAGTATAGGAAAAGAAAATGCATATGTAGGATTTGGTACTATCCATGGTTTTAGGAATAGTCTACAGGTCTTGGGCTATATTCCCCTTGGATAAGGAAAAATCTCTCTCTCCATTTGTGAACAGATGATTTATTTACAATGCCATTATATTATTTTGTGACTAGTTAGCTTTTTTTTAATGAAATTACATTTTAATGTTTTTGTTAATCACTCTGCGTATACTATTAAGAAATATATTACTTCACTTCAATTTTAAGTGATAGCTTAATTTTACTTAATAATGGTGTTTTCCATTACTTTGAAAATTTAGTTTTGAGTTTTTAGAAATTGATGTATATTCAATTGTGCTTTTAAGCTTTGTTTTGTAACCTTTAAATAAATGACAAAAATTAATATGTTCTTAACATATAAAGACTGTATTTTTAAATGTCTTTCAGCCAATGGTAATGATAGCAAGAAATTTAAAGGAGAAGATAAAATGGATGGTGCCCCTTCTCGTGTTCTTCACATTCGAAAGTTACCTGGTGAAGTGACAGAAACTGAAGTTATTGCTTTAGGCTTGCCTTTTGGTAAGGTGACCAACATCCTTATGCTGAAAGGAAAAAACCAGGTACAATTCTTTCTAGGCTTACAAAACAATAAACCCTAAATTGTACAGATGTGTGAGTTGATGTTTGATAAAAGTATCTGAAAAAACTTGAAGTCTTCTCTTAGATAAGTGTAGGAAACTGATACTGGTTACCCAAAACAAATGAGTTGTGACAGTTTTCAAATTTTATCTGTAAAAATTTTTTAAAAATTAATTTTATTGGTAAAATTTAGATACATATATATAGATCACGTTCATCATAGGGAACTTGTGCTTGTGCATGATACATCTTTAGTTTCCAAATTTTATCTTTTTAAATTCACTTTGATGAGTTTTGAAAAGTAGTGGAAAATACAAATGAAATGTTTCTTGTATGATAGCTCTGTTTCTGGTATCAGAGATCAGTAGGTGCACTATTAGCATCATTTTAAAAAAAATTATTTTTAAATTTTTATTTACTACTAGCATCTTACTCTTATTTCAGGAAGATACTGATCTAGTAGTGGAAATTAGTCATTAAGTCTGAGTATCTTTCATTCAGTAAGTTCAACTATATGAGTAAAACACAGGTATATTGAATATGAAATTTAGTTTTAAAATTTAAAATGATACTATTTATTGTATATGAAATTTAACATATAATATAGTTAATCCCTCTTCTGAGGTTAACTTTAATTCATATTTAAACTCCAATAAGAGATTTCTAGTTCTACTTATTAGAATATTTAAATGTAATTTGAAGGTTATATTCTGGGTAATTGATTTTTTTAAAGTAGTTGAATAGATTATACAGATACTTACAATTCCTGACTTATTTATTTGATTTTAATTCATAGTGTTCAAATTTGCTACTTAAAATTTCAGGCATTTTTGGAACTAGCAACAGAGGAAGCAGCCATTACTATGGTTAATTACTATTCCGCTGTGACACCTCATCTTCGTAACCAACCAATTTATATCCAGTACTCCAATCATAAAGAACTAAAGACAGATAATACCTTAAACCAAGTGAGTATGTATAGGTATATAAGTAAAATGACTTAGAACATATTAAGAGTCATATATTAGAAAGAAAATGTTTAACCATTCAGAAGATGTTTCTGTAGGCATTTTCTTATTTTTAAGGTGTTTTGTATATTATGTACCATTAAATATTGCCTTCAGTTACTAAAACAATATGCAGTTTATTACTTTCACGTTCTAAATTAGTGCTCGATGAATTAATTTTGAAATTCTTTAAAGCCCTGATGCAAGTTAAAATTTATATATAGAAACTATAGAATTTGAACTTACTAGCATAAACTGTACAACAGTGCTGCTTAGACTTTAAATTATGTTTGTTGACTGTTTATAGATCTTAATTTCCTAGGAAAAATTCCTTTTGAGGATATGTTAATGATTTTCCTAAGGGGAAGAAATTTTAAGAATGAAGAATATATAAATGTATTGGCATTTCAGATATGTTACATAAAAGGTATTTAAATTTGCTATGTTAAAAAATAATATAAGCATGTTTTTAGACCTAGATATGTAGGATTACTGTTATAGTCCAAAAGTTTATCTCTTTAAAAATGCTGTTTAAGTGCTACAAGTAGTATTTGAATACTATGTGATATTTAAATGCTATAAATTATATTTAAATAGCTAAATATTTAAATGCTATTTAAATATTTATATTTAAATACTGTTGGGTTAAATACATACATAGCATCGATGTCTTTTTTCTTTTCAATGAAAATTTAATGGAAATAATTCATCAACTTTTTGTTAATTTTTTTAAAAAAAGTAAAGTGACCTGAAATCACTGTTTATGTAAAAGATGGTTGTAAAACTTTTTGCCTAAAAGTTAGGGTTAACATTTCAGCAGTTTTTGTTGGTTGAATTTGATAATCAACTTCATTCCTTTTGAACAAGAAAATACACTTTTAAGAATTTATCATGACAGCCAAGTGTGGTGGCGCATGTCTGTAATCCCAGTGCTTGGAAGGCTGAGGCAGGAGGATTGCTGTGAGTTCAAAGCTAGCTGGAGTTAC